>JAJOOH010006831.1:0-32204 GCA_029582605.1 Solanum gracilifrons | reverse complement strand
ATAGTTTAGAGAACAAGATTCAAACTTTGGTTGTTATCAATGAGAGAGAGAAACTAGGGTATATGTGTTCCCCATAAGCTCATAACATGGTAATCCTAATAATAGTAATCCTATCCTAGTGCATCACATGCAAAGTGGTAAGAGATGTATCCTTAAGTGCTTGGTCCGCCAAATAGAAAATTTCATTCCGCACCTTGGTCGGGCTACGTGTGTATAATTTACTAACCCTTACCTTTACCTGAGATTAGACATCACATCAATGTATGGCTTAGTTTTCACCCTCATACCAATTGACATTAGATTATTAGATAGTATCATACTAAATCTCTATGGATAATTCTTTTCTTATTAACTACCTCCTTGGTCTGGCAAGTAGCAACAAGGAGAGTTCTTACGCGTACACTCGTTAAAAATACTTCTAAACGAAAGAATTATCAATGCATGCATCAACACTATTCAAGAATTACTTAGTTATTATTCATACTTTGGTAATCGCTCATGGTTTCCACAACCCTAGTTGTGGATTTAGTTACTCAAGCTTGAAAGAACACAATTCATATTGTTAGAAGAAGAATTCATGAACTTATGTAATGAGTAGAGGAAACCTGTAATTTCAAATTTAAATTCAAAGCAAAATCTTACTAAACCGAAATCCGGAAATCAAATTGCTAATGTTTGCAAGTTAATTCCCAAGAAAATACCAAGAACTAAAAGTTAACAATAATGTCTAACCCACAAACACGAGGTTTACGTACTGTATTTATAGAAAAAACTTGTCCTAAACAAAAACAAAATGAAATAATGAAATAAAATACTGGATGCAGCTTCGATCGATGGGACTGATTTACAAACTGTGGATCGACCTACGGTCCGTAGGTCTCTTATGTAGCTCAAGACTTAGACTGTTTCTCAGAAGATGGAACCTTCAAATTTCAGACACAAATGCTGGACATATGCAGTACGGACCGTTATGACCTACGGTCCGTGGGTTCCCTTCCTTGACTCTACACTAAGAACTTTTCCTTAGGTACTGGAACTGAAAATCTCTGAATCAATCAATGGTTGTGCAGGACGTCCCGTGGGTCAACGTACGGTCCATCACGCTCTTCCGTAGCTCCATATTTAGTCAGATTTCCCTGAGGATCAGTCCACGCCAGCCCAATGACGGACCGTGACTAGACCTACGGTCTGTAGGTAACTTCCGTGGGTGGCCACTTCTGCAGAATTTCAGCTGTCTCTCTCTCGACCTCGGCCAAGCCTATTTCCTGCAAATATAATACAATAAACATTAATTCTAATACAAAATGGCCCTAGACACACAGAACTCTTAAGTGAAATGTATTAAACATACAGTAAACTCACGGTATATCAATGGTTGCTATGGTTGTGGGAAAATTGGTCACTTGATGAGAGATTGTCCTGTGCTTAAGGTTCAAGAAAGAGATGGCAAACAAGATCCTCCTAGCGGTTCAAATTCCGATGCTCCCAAGAAAAACCGCTTCTATGCTCTTCAAACTTGAGGTGACCAAGAGATTTCCCTGGATGTGGTGACCGGTATGTTGAAAGTTTTCTTTATTGATGTGTATGCTTTAGTGGATCCTAGTGCTACTTTGTCTTTTGTGATGCTCTATGTGGCTATGATGTTTGATATCCCCTCGGAAGAGTTATTAAAACCTTTTCTGGTTTCTACCCCGGTTGCTGATTATGTGGTGGCTAAGAGTGTTGATAGAAGATGTCCTATTTCCTTGTCCCATAGAGTTACTCTTGTTGACTTGGTAGAACTTGATATGTTAGATTTTTATGTGATTCTTGGTATGAATTGGTTTCATGCATGTTATGCCACTATTGATTGTGGAACCTGGATGGTTAAATTCCAATTTTCGAATGAGCCTATTTTAGAGTGGAAGGGTGGAAATTCTATACCTAGAGGTCAATTTGTCTCTTGTCTTAAAGCTCGAAAGATGATCTCCTAAGGGTGTATCTACCATATTGTTAGGGTGAAGGATGTTAAATCCGAAACCCCTCCTCTAGAGTCGGTTCTTGTAGTGAATGAGTTTCCAGAAGTTTTTCCTGATGATTTTCCCAGTATTCATCCCGAGCGGAAAATAGATTTTGGTATTGACATTGTTCCGGATATGCAACCTATCTCCATTCCTCCTTATAGAATGGCTCTGGCGGAGTTGAAAGAATTGAAAGAGAAACTAAAGGATTTACTAGACAAGGGTTTTATTCAATCGAGTATCTCTCCATGGGGTGCCCCGGTATTTTTTATTAGGAAGAAGGATAGGTCTCCTAGAATGTGTATTGATTATCGTCAATTTAATAAGGTGACCATTAAGAATAAGTATCCACTTCCGAGAATTGATAACTTATTTGTCCAACTTCAAGGGGCTAGCTATTTCTCCAAGATTGATCTTTGTTCGGGCTATCACCAACTGAGGGTGACAGAGGTTGACATCCCAAAATCGGCTTACCAAACAAGATATGGTCACTATGAGTTCTTAGTAATGTCCTTTGGTTTGACAAACGCTCCGGCGACGTTCATGGATCTTATGAATAGGGTGTTCCGACAATATCTTGACATGTTCGTCATCGTGTTTATTGATGATATCTTGATATTTTCAAAGAGTGAAAAGGAGCCTATTGAACATTTGAGGGTGGTATTGCAAGTCCTTAAGGATCATTAACGTTTTTGCAAAATTTAGCAAATGTGAGTTTTGGCTAAGGTCCGTAGCATTCCTTGGTCACATTGTGTCAAGCAACCGTGTTGAGGTAGATCCTAAGAGGACGGATGTGGTCAAGAGTTGTCCTAGACCTCTTACTCCTTCCGACATTAGAAGCTTTTTGGGTTTGGCCGGTTACTATAGAAGATTTGTTGAGGGGTTTTCTTCCATTGCTTCTCCGTTGACAGCCTTGACTCAAAAGAAAGCTAAATTTGTGTGGTCAGAAAATTGTGAGAAAAGTTTTCAAGAATTGAAAGATAGACTTACATTCGCTCTAGTGTTGACCTTACCGGAGGGTACATCCAGCTTTGTGGTATATTGTGATGCCTCTAGAGTTTGGTTGGGATGTGTGCTCATGCAAAATGGTAAAGTGATTGCCTATACTTCAAGGCAACTTAAAATCCATGAGAAGAATTATCCGACCCATGATCTTGAATTAGCGGCAGTTGTGTTTGCCTTGAAGGCATTATCTATATGGGGTGCATGTGGATGTGTTTACCGACCACAAGAGTCTCAATATCTGTTTAGTCAAAAGGACTTGAATCTTCGACAATGAAGGTGGTTAGAATTGTTAAAGGATTATGACATGAGTGTTCTTTATAACCCCGACAAAGATAATGTGGTAGCGGATGCTCTTAGTAGATTGTCCATGGGTAGTGTGACTCACATAGAGGGTGAAAAGAAATAATTGGTTCGTGATGTGCATAGGTTGGCCCGGCTAGGTGTTCATCTAGTGGATTCCACCAAGGGTGGTTTCACGATCCATAATGGTTCCGAATCGTCCTTTATGATGGATGTTAAGGGAAAACAAGACCTTGATCATGTATTAATTGAGTTGAAAGAGTCGGTACTCTGGAAGTCCGTTGAGGCTTTCTCCCAAGGGGGATGGGGTGCTTAGGTACCAAGGTCGGTTATGTTTTCCGAATGTTGATGGCTTGAGAGAGCAAATTCTAGAAGAGGCTCATGGTTCTAGATATTCTATTCACCCGGAAGCCACCTAGATGTACCGTGATCTACGAGAAGTCTATTGATGGAATGTTATGAAGAAGGATATAGCTGGTTTTGTAGCCAAGTGTCAAAATTGTCAACAAGTTAAGGCCGATCACCTAAAACAGGGAGGCTTTTCCCAAAATATAGATATTCCCAATTAGAAGTGGAAGGATGTGAACATGGACTTTGTAGTGGGTTTTCCTTGTACCCGAAGGCAACATGATTTTATTTGGGTCATCATAGATCGAACGACAAAATCAACCCACTTCATTTCCAGCAAGGTTTCTTTTTTGGCGGAAGACTATGCAAAATTGTATATCAAGGAGATAGTAAATTTGCATGGGTTCCTTTATGTATTATTTCGGATCGGGGTACTCAATTTACTTCCCACCTTTGGAAGGCATTCCAAAAAAGGGCTTGGTACTAAGGTTAAGCTTAACACGACTTTTCATCCCCAAACTGATGAGCAAGCGGAACGTACCATACACAAATTAGAGGATATGTTGAGTGCATGTGTTATAGACTTCAAGGGTAATTGGGATGGCCATCTACCATTAATAGAGTTTGCCTACAACAATAGTTACCACTCAAGTATTACCATGGCTCCTTTTGAAGCCTTGTATGGTAGGAGATGTAGGTCTCCGGTTGGTTGGTTTGAAGTAGGTAAAATTGCTCTAATTGGTCCTGAACTAGTTTATGAGGCCATTGAAAAAGTCTGACTTATTAGAGAAAGGTTGAGGGCGGCCCAAAGTCGGCAAAAGGTTTATGCCGATGTTAGAAGAAGGGATCTAGAATTCAAAGTTAACGATTGGGTCTACTTTAAAATCTCACCTATGAAAGGTGTGATGAGGTTTGTCTAGAAGGGAAAACTTAGACCCCAGTATATGGGCCCATATCAAATTTTGAAGCATATTGGGAAAGTTGCCTATGAGTTACACTTGCCAAATGAACTGGCTCCGGTTCGCCCGCTATTTCATGTTTCCATGCTTAAAAAGTGTATTGGCTATCCGGTATCCATTATCCCCTTAGAAGGGTTGGGGGTTGATGAGAGTCTATCATATGAGGAAGTTCCGGTAGAAATCCTAGACCGACAAGTTAAGAGGTTGAGAAACAAGGAAATAGTTTCCGTGACGGTTTTATAGAGGAATCATTTAGTTGAGGGTGCAACTTGGGAGGCCGAGGACGATATGAAGTCCTGCTATCCTCATCTCTTTTCTTCTATTCCTATTCAAGCTTGAGGTAAGTAGTTCCTCTCAAATTCCTAGTTTTGGGAGTCATGTGCGATATATGTGTTTTCCATGATTTCCTTATGATTATGCATGTTCTTTAGAGAATTCATGTTTAGTAATAAAATGATTTTTCATGATTTATGTGTTCCTCATGTTGTTGTGCATTTTAGTATGATGTTGCATAATTGATTTTATGAGATGAATTGATGAACATGTTTTATTATGTTTTTATGAGATTGTATATTAGCTCCATAATGTTGTGTTGAGCATGATTTTGTTGGAGAAGGTAGTTCCTCCTATGAACATGAGATATGTTGAATTTCATGCATTTTGGGTTGGTAGATGTGGTTCCTACTTCCTTATGTTGCATTGATTGTGATTGTAATGGAGTTGAAGTTTCCTCCTTTGAGTTGTGCATTATTTTGATGCTACATGCATGATGGGATGCTAGTCTTGAGTCTTTTATTCTTTAAGGTGTCTAGATCCTCATTCGAGGACGAATGTTGCCAAGGGAGAGATAATGTAACACCCAATAAAAAAACTAGTAGACTAAGCTGGAGCCCAATGTATAAACTAGTAGCCTAATTGTGATTTAACGTAAAAGATTAGAGTCGTAAATAATTCCCGGTACTC
Organism: Solanum gracilifrons; assembly: GCA_029582605.1. Classification (NCBI taxonomy): domain Eukaryota; kingdom Viridiplantae; phylum Streptophyta; class Magnoliopsida; order Solanales; family Solanaceae; genus Solanum; species Solanum gracilifrons. Next base: position 26,629 of record JAJOOH010006831.1, on the reverse strand, counting down.
AATATAGGTGTTTTTGGGTTTAAACGTCAAGGTACGACTTCCCAAAGACCAACCAAGGGTCCTTGGGGAGGACCCTAAAACAACCCACAAAACTGTCCAAAATAGTGGCCACCCACGAAGGGCATCCACGAGCCGTGGATGGACCCACGCCTCGTGGGTCAAGGTCTGATCTTCCCCTGTTTTTCAAGCCTCAGATCCAAACCACAGTTCACCATCACGGGCCGTGGGTCCATCCATAGTCCGTAGATGGTGGTCGTGGTTGAGGGCAGGAAACAACCTTTTGGCAGTTGGGCTTAGAGGTAGTTTAGGGTTTTCCTTTTTAATTAATCATTAAGTTGTGTCATTTTTCACTAAAATAAACTAACTATATAAGGGTTTTAGACACCTAAACTAAGCCATCAAATCATAACTATCAAATTCCCAAATCAAATCAATTCCCTTGCCAAATATTTCTCTCTCTAAAACTCAATAGAAGAAGAAGAAGAAGAAGAGGAAGAAGAGGAAGTCTAGGATTAAAGGAGCAGCCTTTTACACTCAATTTCATTAGGGTTCTTCATATAGGTATGGTAGCTTTTCATCTATGGGAAGCTTTCACCCATAGAGTCCCTTCAAAACTCAATTTCACAACTTGCATTTCCCCCCACAAGCTAGGTTTCACTCCAAGTCATGGGTTCTTTTCAAAAACGTTTTCAATGGATTACTTATGTTGGATTATGATTGAATGGATGATTTATTATGAAATCCCCCCCCCCCCCATGAACCCATGAATCCCCCATATTACTAAATTGTGATCTCATGATGTGGGTTAATTGATTATAGAAGCATGTGAAGATATTATGCTTAGAATGATTAAGTTAGTTGTACCATGTTATCATCCATATCTAATGTAGAAATTCTATATTTTTGGGTTGAATGTGATCCATGGTCCTTGAAGGGCAAATTATGAGAATTGTACATGATTATGAGAATTGAGCCTGTGCTTTGAGATTCACTTTGAGAGTGAAGATCCTATGACTATGATGTAATTGTGGTATTGTTGAAAGATCATTCTCCCTATACCTTTACACATGACTATGCATGAAATGTCTATGACTAAGAGAGTCTTGTTGTGTTGATTGAAAGGCTATTCTCATGAACACACTATGAACATGATGTGAAAGGTTTACTCACATATTAATGATTCTAAAGTTAAAAGGCTATTCTCACATTTTGAATCTATGAGCTATATCATGATATCATGTTGAATTGATTGTCAGTGCATTCTTCCATGAACTTAAGTCAAAACTTAACATGAACTTAAAGAGAATTATGCTTAGCACCGAGTGGATATGAAAATGAGATGAAAGCTTGTACGTCAGTTAGTCCGGCTTCCCAAATGGGTTCGTTTTACATAGTTAGTCTGGGTTCCCAAAATAGTTATCTCATGAGATGGAAACCTTTTACGTCAGAAGTCTGGGTTTCTAGAAGCAATCTCCCTATACCGTAACTATGTGACCACATAGGTCTTTAGCTATTGGATCCACCTACGCTAACAAACTCTAGTTCTACCTTAGGCAAGTAGGACACCTCTTTCGATATTGGGGCATGACACCGAATTCCATATAGCTCACATGGTCTATGTCAGTTAAGGCGATTTCACTACATGACAAGAATATGAACTATGACATGAACATGAACATGAACTATGACTTCTCAAGGAGTTCTACTTAGTGTAAGTGGGGGTATTGGACTTCATTCATGCATTGCACAATTAGGCATTGAGAGTGGTTATGGTGTGGTTCTCTTATGCTATGAAGATATGTGAATTATGTATACTTGATATAGATTGTTGCTATGAGTGTCTTTCCTTGATATGAGCTCATGAACATGAATGTTTCCTTGTCTATGAGTATTGGCTATGATGAGGTCAAAGTAGAATATGCATTATCATAGTGGCCTAAATGTGGTACTTAGTATTAGATAGAATTATGGGATCTTATCTATACATTGCACATGTATAGCTTAGGGTTACTTATGTAATGGTTTGACTTATGTTTTTACACTAATGTGCATGATGACTCTTAAACTTGGTAAAGTGCTTGATTTCAACTAAAATGTCCCCTTTTGGCATGTTTTCAAGGATTTTATGCATCACTATCATACTTAGTACATTTTTGTACTAACCCATATTTTCTACATTTTTCTATAAGTGTAGGGTCCAGTTATTGAGCTGTGCTTTTTCCTCTTGTTCAAACTTGGATTGATTCTGTCCACGCTTTTGGTGAGTCCTCATGGTTTGAGGACGGAAGTAGTTCATTTCTAGTTTCTTTTGTACATTCTATTTTAAGACTATATTATAAAGGGATGTGACCCTATTTGATACTCAATTGTATTAGATGGCTTATTGAGATAATGTATAGACTTCCATTTTATTTTATGAAATGATTGTAAAAGTTTTAAATTTCGCATCATTTCTAATTAGCTTATGTCATGATATGCTAAGGGCTTGTATGAAATCCTTTCGGGGTTAAGTACACCATGTTACATCTAGAGGGTACCCTTGGGTCATGACATCTTGCAATTAGACTATGCCAAGTGGCATAAAAAGAGTAGCATCAGTACAAAGAAGTCATACTGGCAGACATCATCGGTTGACCAGAATCCATCACATAATAACATGCATATAATCAAACAAACATGATATGTGACACCCAGTATGCTAGAACAAACCAAAGTGCAAATTTCAAAGTTGCAGGTGCAACCCACGGTTGCCACTCACAGGACATAGGAGGACACATGGTCCGTTCTTCTGGTCCGTGGTGCACCACATGCGACCCTTCCCCAGAATCTCCCAAAAATTCATCCAAGTGTAGACCCACGGTCGGACCCACATATCGTAGGTCAGGCCACGGTCTGTGGTCCAGGACCGTTGGTCAGACCCTCATTTTTTTTCACCCGACATTGACGGATAGTTGACCAGCATGGACCGTCGATCCTGCCACGGTCCGTTGGTGTCCCCGACAATTTTTAAGTCGGGGGTATTTTGGTCTTTTCCTTATATGTTGGACCCTTAAACTATGCCGTTTAACCCCTCAACTACGTAGTTTTGATCAGTTTTAGCCTAGTAAACATATTAGAACGTTCCCTAGTCAATTCTTTCTCTATTAGGCGATCAAACTTAGAACAAAAGAGGAGAAGAAGTAGACCAAGCCTTAGTCCAAGAACGCAACAGGTTTTCATTAGTTTCAACCCCAAAATCGAAAGATTTCTCTATGGAATTTCACTAGTGGGTTCATTTTGCCTATTAGGTCCCTAGAATTCAGTCAGATTCTTGATTCCCTTCAGATTATCTTAGACCTAGGGTTTTCTATAATTTTAGTAGATTATTATGAACTAGTTACTTTAATGTTCCTAATCAGATTACCATGTTGTATTATCGTTTTTGCCCAGATTCATGCATAAACTCAGAACCCTAGCTATGTAGTTCCTTTAGTTCATGAATTACACATGCTAGGCCAGATATTTCAGTTATACATGCCTCAGATTTAAATGTTTCATTATCAGCATATTAATGTTGCATTTTCAGTTAGCATGTTAGTATTTTGAGCTATCCAGTATTACATAACTTCAGTCATAAATTGTTAATTACTTAATCAATTGGGAGAAGCTTAATACCGAGTGGACTAGGGTCAGTCACCCTCAAGTCCCAGAACTGCGTGCCCCGTAGGTTGTAAGTCCCCTCTGTGGGCATCATTTTAGTAATCACTCCAGCATGCCTCTATACCTCTAGCAGGGTATATTGACTCCTCTCGATGGGGCGTATACATCGGACTCCACATTTAGCTCACGTGGTTTTATGTCGGTTAATAGTAGCTCCCATACATTTTAGTTAGACTCTATTGCATTGACCAAGCCACCAGTTACAATTTAGTATTTAGTCTCAGTATGTTATAAACTTGGTCATTGCATTCAGTATTTCATGTTCAATATTTTCAGTTTTGTATCATGCTTATCTCATGTCATTAATCAGATATATGCTTTGATGCAGTTATGTTATTTTTCAGTTTCACTCTATCCTGAATGCTCAGTACCTTTCAAGTACTAATGCATACTCTGCGCTACATCTTCTTGTGATGTAGGTTTAGGTTCTCTGCTTCCAGATCATGCTTAGATTGGTTTTCGATCTTCAGTTCAGTAGCATCAGTGGTGAGTCCTCATTCTTCGGGGACGATTGACATGATTGCATTTCTTTACTTTCAGTTTTAGTTCCAATTTTACTAGATTTAGCTGGGGTATGTCCCAACACTTCTAATCAGTTTAGAGGCTTATTTCAGACATAGTTAGATTCAGCTATAGTGTTAGAGTTTGACTTTTCAGTTGTATTCAAACTCTCAATTTTCATTTATTGAGGTAGTATATGGGTATTCCCCATCATTTCAGATTATTCATATGATTTAGTTTCCGCACAATATTTATTGATTCAGATTTCTCTAGTATGCTTATGTTATGCCAGCATGGTTAGTTCCGCGTCTAGGGGCTAGCCTTGGGACGTGACAAACTTAGTATCAGAGCATTAGGTTTAAGTATTCTAGGATGTCTGAAAAGCGCACTAAGTAGAGTCCTTTTCATGGGTGTGAAGTGATGAGTCCACGATTTGGACTCATTTAAGGCTTTATTTGGATAGATTTAGTGTCCTCAAATGCTTATTTTGTGCCAATAATTGATGTAAAATCCTTGATTTCTAGGTATTTAGATTGAGGAACAAATCATGGAAACTAATTTACAAAAAGGAACAAAATAGCTGAAAGAACGAAGAAAAGAAGGCTTGGTGATCGCCAAGTCCATTGGGCGATTCACCGAATGGCCACTACTCGCCTAAAGTTCCAGTGTGCCAAGCCTTGAAGGAGAAAATCAAGTTGGTGAGAGAAAGGAGCAGTCGCCGTGTCGCCGAGTGGTACCGCGATGCAGTGTTGGATCGCCCAAAGTTACAGAACTTGGGGATGCTGAAGGCCAAAGCAAAATGACGATGGAATTGACCAAAGGGCGGATGGTCGAGCCCATTTGAAAAATTTTGGCACCTCTCGTATGTTGAATGTGGCTGTTCTTTTGCAAAATTTGAGTCTCGATTCTGATCAATACCGATGACTATTGTTCTCAATCGAACGAACATAAATGCACGGCTACGATGAGGCCAAATGAAGTTGCATTGACAATATGCGAACTCTTTGCATCTCATTATGACTAGCCTAGTATCGAATTGAGTCTCTTGTGATGATCATTGCACGCTAGCAAAATTGTGGAGTCTTGTTTGACTTATAGTGTCAATGCCTAGTGTGATGAGCTTACCTGTGAACTATGCATGATGGATCCTAGAATTTTCCCCATTGGTCCAGTCAACTAAGTGATGCTATCTCTTGATATGATCTTAGGTAACTTCTAAGAGTGTGAGCCAATTTGACATATACCTCTTTTGTGGCCTACCTTGTGATTGTGTGAACCGCTTTTGAACACCCCTTGAGCCTTACCTTTATTTGGAAGAAACTTGATGAAAACTAGATCTCTCTTAATCCACTACCTATAATATTCTTGATTTGTGGTTGATTGAATAGCCAACTTAGGCCAAAAGCCTAAGTTCGGGGTGTGGTGAAAAGAAAAGAGAAAGTCAAGAAGTGCAAGGAAAGTCTCCTTTAACCCATGGTGTTGAGAAAAATGGAACCCCTCCATATAAAAAAAGAGAGAAAAGAGAAAGAAAAAGAAAAAGAATGAAAAAGAAAGTTGTGGAATAAACTACAAAAGAGATGGGGTTCCCAAACAATCCATGGAAAGTGAATAATAGGATGACTTATGAGCACTAAAGAGAATGATGAAGGAAAAGGAAAGAAAGTGTTGTGAGCACCACATTTCATGAGGATGAAAGTCATTGAGCCTAAATGACCATACCATTGCACTCAGCCCCATTACAAGCCTTGAAAAGACCGTTTTGATCTTGAGTTAGCTGAAACAAATGTTGATTGGAAAATACGGGCAAACCTATGGGTGAAATTATGCATTATGTTCTTCTTTGTGAATGTGAGCGTTGCATCTGATTCCAAAGCTTTAAACTGTGAAACCATTGTGTGAATATAGAATCATTCTTTGTGTTAGGGCATTTGATCACTATAGTTGAGCTTGAACTTACATTTGAAGAAAGTATTGTGACAATGAGATTCGCTGATATTGGTGAGTCACAACTTGAATCTTTGAGTACACATTTGATCTTTGCATAAGTAAATTGAGTCTTCTGTGTGCATTCATGATTGAGTCATTTGTAGCACTATTCAAGACACCCTTTTTGAACGGCTGAACTTGAGTTTTCTTGAGGACAAGCAAAAGTTTAAGTTGGAGGTGTTATGAGTCCACAAATTGGAATAATTTATAGCTATATTTTATTAGAAATAGTGTCCTCAAATGCTTATTTATTCTAAATATCTGATGAAAACACTTAAGTTTCAGGTATTTTAAGTTTTAGTGAAAGCATGGACACTTAGGCGCAAAAAAGCTGAAATGAATGAAGAAGTTGAAGCCTAAGCATCGCCAAGCGCGCCGAAGGGACGCACTCCGCCCTTTGTTCCAGTGTGCTGAGCCCTGAAGGAAAGGATCAAGTCGGCAGAAAAGGGAGCAGTCGGCACATCGTCGAGCAGTTCTGCAAAGCCGTACTATGTCGCCCAATGACACAGAGCACAATAATCCTGAAGGTTGGTGCAAGACGACGACGAACTACACCACAGGGCGAATCGCCAAGTTAATCGGCGATTCCTACTAAGCTCGCTGAGCAATTTGCCAACTCCATTTTTTGAAGTCTTTAAATACTAAACTTTTTATTAATTTTGGAGGAGAGTCGAACAAATATTATTATTCTCACATAGAATAGTACTTTTTCATATTTTTGCTCTAAGTTTGAGAGGGTTTTGGATACTTGAAGAAGAAGAGGGTTTCATCTTCTAGATTTGGAGTTGGGTCTCTTGGATTCTTCATTCTTGGCCTGTAACAAGACTTAAATCTTCATACCCATTTGAATGCAAACTCATTTAGGTATAAATTTCTATCTCTTGATGTGTGTCTAAAAACCCCATTCTTGGGGTGTGATTTAGCAAATATGTGTTGATATTATTGTTGGGTCTTGTTTACTGATAGGTTAGATGTATTTTAATAGTGATTTCACCTAGTGGTTGTGGTTTAATTTAATGGGTTTGTAGTTGAAAATACAAAACCACCCATGTGTTTTCAGCTTGCGTGAGAGAGTGGTCGTGAAACCAAGACTGCTAGACTGATGGACTAAGTAGTGGGTCAACATGAGGTTCAACCCGACAGGGTGAGCCCTAGTCCTATATCCTAACACTTAGCTCGAGAGAGTGAGTGGGTTAAGGCGTAGGCTGGTCTTCATGCGGCAAGTGGGTGTTCTAGAGAAACCTATTTGAAACGGGGTAAGTTGCTCGAGAGAGAACTTATTTCCATCTAAAGCTTAGCCTAGTCACTATTAACTTACAAATTTCGTATCGAAAGTATGTACTCAGCAACTTATATCAATTTATATTGCGGTCACACCCCAAGAACTTCTCCCCATACTTGATCCCCCCTTTAAATTTTGTTGTTTTTATTACACTTGTGACAAAACCCCCATTTGTTAATTGACACTTTTGTGTCACCCCCTTGATTTACTATATTTTTACTCGTTAATGTATTTAGCTATGACTAATTAGAACTTAATTTTATTCTTCTATTAATTCTCAAAATCACTCCCTTGGGAAACGACCTCAACCCTTGGTTGGATTACTATATTATTGACGATCGTAGACACTCGTACCGTAGGTTAGTATCGTTGGTCACGATAAGGATCAGTCACCCCCTAATTTGAATTATTTTTTTATTCGATAATGTCTATTCCTATGGCTGATTAGAATATATTCACACTTTACTCTTGAATCTTAAAGACGTACCACTCCCTGTGGGATTCAACCCCAACTCATTTAGTTGGGTTATTATACTGACTAATGATCATTTACACTTAGAATTGGATGTAGTGTCCTGGTACGTAAAATCATGAAGTACACCACATCTAATGAGAGGGAGGCTACGAAGTGTTTTAGGAAAAGCTTCACTCTCTTTGTTACTCTTATCGTGCATAAGGTATGATTTAATTCCTCATTCTGACTCATCATTTTGCGTTTCAGATTATGACTCTTCATAGAGCTTAAGGAAGGGGTGCGAATGCACACAATGCTAACACAACTCCTCCAATCCCATATCAGGAGGTTTTGAATGCAGAATTCAGGAATGCCATTCAACTTTTGGCTCAGAGTGTGACTAATTAGAACAACCAGCAGTTCTAGTTCCTGCAAATTCTAGTGGTGGATCAGTGGCAGCCAGGGTTCGTGACATCGTTAGGAGAAATCTGCCTGAGTTCTTAGAATCGTAGATTGGTGAGGATCCCTAAAACTTCATAGATGAGGTCAAGAAGATCTTTAGAGTGATGCATGTGACAATTAATGATAGGGTAGAGTTGGCATCCCGGCTGAAAGATGTAGCTCACATCTGGTATACTCATTGGAAAGAGAACAGGAGTACAAATGTAGCTCCTATCACTTGGGAAAGCTTTAGTGAGACCTTTTTGGCCAGGTTCATCCTAAAGGAGTTGAGGAAGGCAATAACTCAGAAGTTTATTAATTTGAGGCAGGGTTCCATGTCAGTCCAAGAGTATGGACTCAAGTTCACCCAACTCTCTAGGTATTCTCCTCACATGGTTGCCGATTGCAGGGCTTAAATGAACAAGTTTCTTTTTGGGGTATCCGACCTTGTGATAACAGAGTGTAGGAATGCTATATTGCTAGAAGATATGAACATCTCTAGGCTCATGCCTCATGCTCAGTAGGTTCATAGTGATAAGGTTAGGGAATAGACTGAGGAGAAAAAGAATGCTAAGACAGGCAACTATGTTAGTCTCAATAGAAATCGGGTGGTGGAAATCGCTCGCAGTTTCAACAGAAGTCTTCAGCTTCAACATCTTCATAAGCTAGTGTTCCATTCTCCAAGTTCCGAAATGATTAGAAAGGTAGGGCATCAGGCTCTAAGACTCAATGTAGTAATTTAGGCATTAGAACCTATCCAAATTGTCCAAAGTGTGGTACAAGCCATCTGGGCGATTGCCTTGTAAAAAATGAAGGATGATTTGGGTATGGTAAGTCTGGTAATAGGTTGAAAGATTTTACTTCTAAATAGGGTCAAGAAGGTAACAATGGTAGAGCTCAGTCTACATCTTTAGCAACACCAGCAGATGGCCCGACTCAGCAGGGTAACTCATCTGGTACAGGTGGAGGACAACACCAAAACATGTTGTATGATCTTTAGGCTCGCCAGGATCAGGAAGATTCTCTGGATGTAGTCACTGGTACGTTACGAGTCTTTGACTTAGATGTTTATGCACTGTTAGATCCAGGGGCTACTCTTTCCTTTGTAACTCCTTATGTAGTAATCAACTTCAGTGTTAGTCCAGAAACTCTCTTAGAACCCTTCTCAGTCTCTACTCCAGTCGGTGACCCAGTTATAGCTGGACGTGTACATAGAAATTTCCCTATCCTAGTGTCCCAGAAAGTGATCTCAGCAGATCTTGTAGAGTTAGAAATGGTAGATTTCGATATCATTCTAGGCATGAATTGGTTACATTTCTGTTATGCCTCAGTCGATTGTAGAACTAGGATTGTTCATTTTCAATTTCTAGATGAACCAATCTTAGAATGGAAGGGTAGTAACGTAGCACCTATGGGTTGATTCATTTCTTACCTTAAGGCCAGAAAGATGATTTCTAAGGGGTTTCTTTATTATCTAGTTTGGGTTAAGGATTCAAGCTCATAAACTCCAACTCTTGAGTCAGTTCCAGTAGTTAATGAGTTCCCAGAAGTGTTTCCAGAAGATCTTCCCGGAGTTCTTCCTGAAAGGTAAATCGACTTTGGAATTGATCTCCTTCCAGATACCCAGCCTATTTCTATTCCTCCTTACAGAATGGCTCCAGCAGAGCTTAAGGAATTGAAAGAGCAGTTGAAAGACCTTTTAGATAAGGGCTTCATCAGACCCAGTATTCCCCCATGGGGTGCACTAGTGTTGTTTGTGAAGAAGAAAGATGGTTCCCTCAGAATGTGTATTGACTATCGGCAGTTGAGCAAAGTCACCATCAAGAATAAGTACCCCATCCCCATGATTGATGACTTGTTTGACCATTTTTAGGGTGCTAGTCATTTCTCAAAAATAGACCTCAGATCCAGCTATCATCAGCTCAAAGTCAAAGATAGTGACATTCAAAAGACAGCCTTGAGAACTTGATATGGTCATTATGAATTTGTAATTATGTCATTTGGACTAATCAATGCTCGTGCATTTTTCACAGATTTTATGAACAGAGTATTCAAGCAGTATTTGGACTTGTTTGTTATCGTCTTTATTGATGATATCCTCATTTACTCAAGGAATGAGGAAGAAAATGTGAATCATTTGAGGGTTGTCCTACAAACTCTCAAAGATCGCCAGTTATTCGTTAAGTTTAGAAAATGTGAGTTTTGGTTGCAATCTGTTGCTTTCCTTGGTCACATTGTGTCTAGCGAAGGGATCTGAGTGGATTCTCAGATAATAAAAGCAGTGAAACAATGGCCCATACCTACCTCTCCTACAGATATCAGAAGTTTCTTTGGTTTGGCTGGTTATTACAGAAGGTTCGTCAAAGGATTTTCATCTGTATCCTCTCCATTGACTAAGTTTACTCAGAAGAAAGTCAAATTTCAGTTGTCAGATGATTGTGAGAAAAGATTTGCAGAACTGAAAACTAGGTTGACTACTGCTCCTGTTTTGACTCTGCTAGAGGGTTCAAACGGTTACGTTATCTATTGTGATGCATCTAGAGTCGTCCTAGGTTATGTGTTGATGCAGCGAGGTAAGGTTATAACTTATGCTTCTAGACAGCTTAAGGAACATGAGAAGAACTATCCGAATCATGGCCTCGAACTACCAGCAGTGGTGTTTGCACTTAAGATTTGGAGACATTACTTGTATGGTGTCCATTAGATGTGTTCACAGACCATAATAGTCTTCAGTATGTGTTCACCCAGAAAGAGTTAAATCTTCATCAGAAGAGATGTCTTGAGTTCCTCAAGGATTATGATATGAGTGTGCATTAGCATCCTAGTAAGGCCAATGTAGTAGCATATGCTCTTAGCAGACTATTTATCGGTAGTGTAGCACATGTGGATGAAGAAAGAAAGGAACTAGCAAAGGATGCTCACAGGCTTGCTCGCTTAGGAGTTCATCTTATGATCATATCAGATGGTGGTGTAACCATTCAGAATGGGTCAGAATCTTCATTGGTAGTGGAGGTTAAGAAAAAACAAGATAGTGATTCGATCTTGCTTCAACTTAAGGGTGCAGTCCATCAGCAGAGAGTTGAGGTTTTCTTCTGGGGGGATGGTGTGCTTCACTATCAGGGTCGATTATGTGTTCCTAAGGTGGGTGAGTTGAGATAGCAGATTCTTGCAGAAGCCCATAGTTCCAGATATTCTATTCATCCAGGCGCCACTGCGATGTACCTTAGTCTTCGAGAAGTCTTTTGGTGGAATGGTATGAAAAAAGGATATAGCGGATTTTGTGGCTAAGTGCCCTAATTGCCAGCAAGTGAACGTAGAACATCAGAAAGCTAGAGCTAGTTTCACAACTACTGATTCGCACCCGTGGGTCAAAGAAGACCAATAAAATCTCGATTCAACAGAAGCAAGGGATGAACCAGGAGGTATGACATAAGAGATCAACAATCCTACTTGGAAGTGGGAAGTTATTAACATGGACTTCATTACAGGTTTACCTAGTACTCGCAGACAGCATGACTGCATTTGGGTGATAGTTGATAGAGTTACTAAGTCTGCGCGCTTTTTGGCGGTTAAGACTATAGATATGGCGGAGGACTATGCCAAGCTTTAAATTAATGAGATAGTCAGGTTGCATGGAGTTCCTTTGTCTATCATCACAGATAGAGGTCCTCAATTTACCTCTCATTTCTGGAAGTCATTACAGAAAGGTCTTGGTACTTAGGTTAATCTTAGCACAACATTTCATCCACATACGAATGGTCAGGCAGAGCGTGCCATTCAAACCTTATAGGACATGTTGGGAGCTTGCGTGATCGATTTCAAGGGTAGTTGGGATGATCACCTTTCTCTTATAGAGTTCACCTACAATACTAGTTACCATTCCAGCATTCAGATTGCCCCTTATGAGGCATTGTATGGGCGTAGATGTAGATCTCCAGTTGGTTGGTTAGAAGTAGGTGAAGCAACCTTGATAGGGCCAGATTCAGTTCATGATGCTATGGAGAAAGTACAACTCATTAGAAATAGACTTAAGACAGCCCAGAGTCGACGGAAGTCCTACGCAGAAGTAAGGATGGGGGAATTAGAGTTCCAAGTTGATGATTGGGTTTTCCTGAAAGTGTTGCCTATGAAGGGGGTGATGAGATTTCGTAAGAAAGGGAAGCTCAGTCCTAGATATGTAGGCCCTTACAAGATCTTGAAAAGGGTTGGTAAAGTGGCTTATGAGTTAAAGTTGCCAACAGAACTAGCAGCAGTGCATATGGTTTTCCACATTTCGTTGTTGAAGAAGTGTGTGGGTGATCCAACATCTATTGTACCTTTAGATAGTGTGGCTATGAAGGATAGCCTCTCTTATGAAGAGGTACCAGTTAAAATCCTTGATCATCAGGTTCGAAGGTTGAGAAACAAAGAAGTCGCTTCAATTAAGTTTTTGTAGAGGATTCAGTCTGTAGAGGGAGCTACTTGGGAAGCAGAAGCAGCCATGAAGGCCAAGTATCCTCACCTCTTTCCTTTCGATTCCATTCCAGCTTGAGGTAATAGTTCCTCTTTAGTTTTTCAGTCATTCACGGGCATTTTCAATCTTAGCATCATGTTCTTTCAGTTTGTACTTGCATTTTCAGTGTATTTGCATATTCTTGGAACTTAGTCCAGTCATAAATAAGTTTCCAGTGTTTAGTGGTAGGGGTTGCAGCTCTCTCCGTCCATTTCAGTTAGTTTAGTCTTCATTCGAGGACAAATGTTCCCAAGGGGGAGATAATGTAACACCTCGTATGCTAGAATAGACCAAAATACAGGTTTCAGAGTTGCATGTGTAACCCATGTTGCCATTCACGGACCGTAGGACAACCCACAGTCTGTTCTGCTTGTTCGTACTGCACCACCTTCGACCCTTCCCCAGAATCTCCTAGAAATTTGACTAAGTGTCAACCCACGGCCGGACCCATGGATCGTAGGTCACGCCACGGTCTGTGGTCAAAGACTGTAGGTCAGACCCTCATTTTTTAGCCCCAGACATCGACCGATGGTTGACCAGCACAGATAATTGGTCCTGCCACTGTCCGTCGGTCCCGTCCATCGGTTGCCCCGATAGTTTTTAAGTCGGGGTTTTTTTGGTCTTTTCCTTATGCGTTGGACCCATAAACTACATCGTTTAACCCCTAAACTACGTAGTTTTGGTCAGTTTTAGCCTAGTAAACAAATTAGAACTTACCCTAGTCAATTCTTTCTCAATTAGGCTATCAAACTTAGAACAAAAGAGGGGAAATAAGTCGACCAAGCCTTAGTCCAAGAACGCAATAGGTTTTCATCAGTTTCAGCCCCGAAATCAAAAGATTTCTCAGTGAAATTTGTCACCACGTATGTGGGATTTCATTAGTGGGTTCCTTTCGCCCATTAGGTCCCTTAGAAATCAGTCAGATTCTTGATTCCCTTCAGATTATCTAGACCTAGGGTTTTCTAGAATTTGAGTAGATTATTATGAATTAGTTACTTTAATGTTACTAATCAGATTATCATGTTGTAGTATCATTTTTTCCCAAATTCATGCATAAACTCAGAACCCTAGATATGTAGTTCCTTTAGTTCATGGATTACACATGCTAGGCCATATATTTTAGTTATAGATGCCTCAAATTTAAATGTTTCATTATCATCATATTAATGTTGCATTTTCAGTTAACATGTCAATATTTTGAGCTATCTAGTATTATAGAACTTCAGTCATAAATTGTTAATTACTAAATTAATTGGGAGAATCTTAATACCGAGTGGACTAGGGTCACTCACCCTCAAGTCCCAGCACTACGTTCCCCATAGGTTGTAAGTCCCCTAAGTCAGCATCATTTTAGTGATCACGCCAGCATGCCTCTATACCTCTGGTAGGGTATATTAGGTCATCTCAATAGGGCATATACATCGGACTTCATATTCAGCTCATGTGGTTTTATGTCGGTTATTAGTATCTCCCATACAATTTAGCAGACTCTATTGCATTGACCAACCCACCAGTTATAGTTTAGTATTCAATCTCAGTATGTTATAAACTTGGTCATTGAATTCAGTATTCTCAGATTTGTGTCATGCTTATCTCATGTCATTGCTTAGATATATGATTTGATTCAGTTATGTTATTGTTCAGTTTTACTCTATCCTGCATGCTTAGTACCTTTCAAGTACTGACGCATACTCTGCGCTACATCTTCTCATGATGTAGGTTCAGGTTCTCAACTTCCAGATCACGCTTAGATCGGTTCCCGATCTTCAGTTCAACAACATCAGTTGTGAGTTCTCATTCTTCGAGGACGGTTGACATGATTGTCTTTCTTTACTTTTAGTTTTAGTTCTAGTTTTGCTAGATTTAGCTGGGGCATGTCTCAGCACTTGTACTCAGTTTAGAAGCTTATTTCAGACATAGTTAGATTCAACTATAGTGTTAGAGTTTGACTTTTCAGTTTTATTCAAACTCTCAGTTTTCATTTATTAAGATAGTATATGGGTATTCCCCATCATTTCAGATTATTCATATGATATAGTTTCCGCACAATATTTATTGATTCAGTTTGCTCTAGTATGTTTATGTTATGCCAGCAGGGTTAGCTTGGGGTCACTCGTGATCCTGGGTCTCGTGTCCGCATCCAGGGGGTAGCCTCGGGGTGTGACATGATACTTGGGATATAATTAAAACCTTGATCCTTGAAGCACCACATTTATTACCAAGTAATATTACCGTTGACTAATACACTCTATCTTAAGTTACCCTACCTCATTCCGTTACCAACTCCACCATCCAGGCCATTTCAATCTCCTATCCGATCATAGCCTAACCGTTTATCACTTAAAGACTTTTTGGAACTATCTATTCTACCAATACCAGAATTGCTCTATTGTTTTCATTCCTGCATCCAAAACCACTACTTACTCTATCAACTAGTACTCTCACTTAAGATCTCAGGCCAAACATTATTTCCCTTGACCAACTTAGTGAACCATATTCAATGATTCTTACAGAATAACCTTAACTCGAGAACTCACGGGACAGGTACACAACCCTCACAACATAAAACAAGCCATACTTGATTCATCACACCTTTTAAGTACTCATACCCCCAAAGATCCCTAAGATTCCATTATAGTGTTTAACATGCAATTTCAGTCCATAGTTTGTCCTTGCCTCTGAGCCTTTCAATGGTCTACCCCGTCTTTCATGTCTCTATGTCTAAGCATTATCATCATGATGATTCTCATGTGACTCTGTGAGATTCACTTGCTTTGGACCAAAATTTGTCCTTTGAGGAGGATTCGATTGTTATCTTGGATAGACAGACTAAAAAATTGAGATCTAGGCATATTGACTCAGTGGGAGTGCAATAGAGGCATCGACCTATTGATGAGGTGATGTGGGAGATAGATTCCTATATGCTTCGTAGATACCCTCATCTTTTCACCCATTACTGTGTCTTAATTTGCTTTTCTTTCAAGAACGAATATGTGTTTTAGTGGTGGATAGTGTAATATCTCATTTCTTGTAAATTTGCCTTTAATTGTGAATTTACCATTTTAACCTTCCTCTTATCATTTAATTATTAGTTAGTGTTTCAGGAATGGTTGGTCTTGTCCCTATGCGATCGGGTGTGTTTTTGGTTATTTGAATCCTCTTGAGTTGAGAATTCATAATTGGGTTGACTTTGGTTAATATTTTGAGTTTCGAGCATCGAATGAGAATTTTGTCAGTTTCATCATGTATGAAATGTCAGGTTTGAGCTAGTAAGATGGTTGGTATGGTTTTCAAGGCCTTAGGTTGAGTCTTGGGTGTTTGGGAGAGAAGTTGAGTTTAAAGCCTTAAGAGTGGTCTGAGAGAGTAATTCCGCCATATTTCCTCTTTTAGGAAAATTCAATGATTTCATTGAGCCCATAATGTCTAATTTATTGGGATAGTATGTCCATTTTATTTTTTTGGACTCCGAATAATTTCCGAGGATCTATTCGGAGGCATTTTTTACTTGGTTGAGTTGTTGGTTTTCAGTTTCTGATCATTTTGAACTTTGTGATCACGTACTTTAGGCTTGTGATCACAATGTGTCTTCTCTGTGGCCTTCACAATCATGGCCCATAGGCTCGCGGTCGTGATGAACCTTTTTCCTTAGCCTTAGCATCGCATTAAATATTTTTCACATAGACAACTTAAATTCAGGGGTCTTCCCATTTTTCCCATTTCCACAATTTTCATTCGATTTGAGCTTAGGAGAGGTGACTCTTGGAAGTTTTTGTTGGTGAAATTGTGTGGGTAAGTTCCTCTATCAACTCCTTATCATTTCATTCAATTTGCATCATCTGAAACACCTTTTAAATCTTGATTTCAATGTGGGTTTTGGGGGTTTTCCTCTAAGTTAAAAAAATGTTATTTTCATGAATTGGAACTCGTTTCGTAGTCAATTTTAATGGTTTTAACCATGAATCCCTCCTAACTTGTAGAACATGTTTTTCAACTAAAGATCTAATTTTAGCCTTTTGATTTCTGAAGTGATTTTTGGACTATTTTTCCCTTCGATATCATTGGGCTCCTTTTAATAAATTCTTTGCATTCTTGATTGTTGAGAATCATCGTGTGAAATGAATTGTAGTATGATTTGTAGAGATTGGTAAGTGTTGACCTTCCTGTTTAGTTCGTGTGATGCCTATTTGTTATGTGTAGCCTGTGAGGAGGGTTGTGGGATACTTTTAATTATAGTTGAAAACCTATGTCATTTGAGTAATTGCCCAAGCGAGAGTGATAACACTCAAATTGCCCTTAAAATAAGTTAAAGAGTAGGTGATCATTAGCAATAAAAATACCCAACTAGAGAGACTGGGTCGAATTCCACAAGGAACAATTTGTCTGAATTGAAAAGATAAAAAATTACAAGCCACTAGAATACAAAATATATTTATCTCAGTGGTCTTTAATTATGAAATACTAAAACAAGAATACAAAAGTGTTTATCAATTACCCTTGGCTACAACTCCAGAGCAAATGCTTTTAGCCACTTATAACATCAAGAGCACAAACAAGATTGTTTTCATGTATTTCAAGACTAAAGAAAAAATAGAAGATTGAAACCTAGGATGAATTGGTTTTTCCTTGGTCTTGCGATTGAAAAATAAGAAGTAACCCTACAAAAGAAACCCATGGTCCTATTTATTATATTGGGAAGCTACTTCCTTGCTCTCATAGAACTCAGAATTGTAACACCCCGAACCCACATAGAGGTTATAACATGTTAGAACTCCGAGGTGCCACCTCACAATGACCAACTAGGGGTCCATCGGTGGGCACCTAATTTCACGTATCAGGACACTACTTCAGTTCAACTACCAACGATTGCGTGTAGTGATATAACCCAACTAAGGGTTGGGATCATTCCTACGGGGGATGGTTTCGAGAATTAATAGAAAAGTAAAATCAAGTTCTAATCAATCATAGCTATAAATATTATCGAATACAAACATAATAAATCTAAGGGGCAACACGAATGTCAATTAACAATGGGGGTTTTGTCACAAGTAAGCAAAAACAACGAAATTGACAAAGATATATAGAATGAGAGGGAGATTCTTGGGATGTGATTAGGAATACGGGGTAGACTAAATTATTGGGTACATGCTTTTGATAGAGAATCTATAGAGTAATTGTGACTAGGCTAAGATTTAAATGGAAACAAGTTCTCTCTCGAGCAACTTAACCCATTTCAAATGGGTTCCTCTTGGACACCGACTTGCCGTATGAAGACTAGCCTACGCCTTACCCCACTCACTCTCTCGAGCTGAGTGTTAGGATATGGGACTAGGGTTCACTCCCTCAAGTTGAACCTCATGTCGACCCACTCCTTAGGCCATCAATTTAGTAGTCTTGGTTTCGCAACCTATCTCTGGAGCAAGCCAAAAACACATATATGAACTTGTATCTGCAACTACAAATTCATTAAATTCATCCACAACTACTAAATGAAATCACAATTAAACTACAAATAGACTACCAACAAACAAGACCCAACAATTATCTTAACCCAGATTCGCTAAATCACACCCCAAGAATTGGGGTTTTTAGCCAGACATCAAGAGATAGAAATTTATACCTAAATGAGCTTGCATTCAAATGGGTATGAAGATTTAAGTCTTGTTACAGGCCAAGAATGAAGAATCAAAGAGACCCAACTCCAAATCTTGAAGATGAAAGCCCTCTTCTTCTTCAAGTCTTCAAAAACCGTCTCAAACTCAGAGTAAAAATACTGAAAGTACTAAAAATTATAATAATTATTCCACACTTAAAAATGCAACTTTAACTAGTATTTATTAGTTTTTACAGATTTTTGCTGCAGTGGATTATTCGGCGTCGCTAGTCGGAATCATCGATCAACTCGGCGATTCACCCTTTGGTGTAGTTCATCACTGTTTTACACTAGCCTTCAGCATCGTCGTACTCTGGGTCATTAGGCGACATGGTACTGCTTCGTGAAACTTCTCGACGATGCGCCGACTACTCTCTATCTCCGCCGACTTGATCCTTTCCTTCAGGGATCCGCACACTGGAACAAAAGGTGAAGTAAGACCTTTCGGTGACTCACTAAGTGGACTCGGTGATCCTCACACCTTTATTTCTTTGTTTTTCTCAGCCTTTTCGTTCTTTTTTGCGAGTCCATGGTTTCCTTCAAACATCAAATACTAGAAACTTAAGGGTTTTCATCAGATATTGAGATAAAATAAGCTTTTGAGGACACAACTTCTATGAAAATATATCCCTAAATGAGTCCAATTTGTGGACTCATCAACACCCCCAACTTAAACTTTTGCTTGTCCTCAAGAAAAACTCAAGTTCATCAGTTCAATAAGGATGTCTCAAATAGTGCTATACAAGATTCAATCATGAATGTGCACAAGAAAACTCAAATTACTCATGCAAGGATCAATTGTGTACTCAAAGATTCAAGTTATGACACACCATTACCAAAGATTCTCAATCTCGTAGTACTTGCCTCAAATCCAAGTTCAAGCTCAACAAAAGCATTTTGATTCCCTCACAAAAATGATGATTCCATTCTCACACACAAAGGTATAATCAATTAAAGTTCAGGATTCAGATACAACGCTCACTCTCACAAAGAGGAACACATTGCATGCTTTCACCCATAGGTTTGCCCGTATTTTCCAGTCAACATTCGTTTCAGCTTTTTCAGGATAAAAAAGATCTTTACAAGGTTTGTAATGGGGTTGAGTGCAAATATATGGTCATTTAAGCTCAATGACTTTCATCCTCATGAAATGTGGTGCTCACAACACTTCCTTTTCCTTTCTTTCATCATTCTCTTTAGTGCTCATAGGTCATCCTATTATTCACTTTCCCATGGTGTGTTGGAACACCAATTTCTTTTGTACTGTATTCCACAACTTTCTTTTTCATTTTTTTTATATAGGGGTTTTCCATTTTTCGCAACACTATGGGTTTAGGGAGACTTTTCTTGCACTTCTTGATTTTCCCTTTTTCTTTTCACCACACTTCCAACTTAAGCATTTGGCGTAAGTGGGCTATTCACTAAACCACAAGTCAAGAAGATTATAGGTAGTGGATTAAAAAAGGTCTAGGTTTCATCGAGTTTCTTCCAAAGAAAGGTAAGGTTCAAGGGGTGTTCAAGAGAGGTTCACACACTCACAAAGGAGGTCACAAAAGAAGTATATGTCAAACTGGTTCACACTCTTCAAAATTTGCTAAGATCATCTCAAGAGAAAACCCCACATAATCAACTGGACCAATGGGGAAAATTCTAGGTGTTGTCATGCATAGTTCAAAGTAAGCTTATCACACAAGGCATCGACACTTAAGTCAAAGAAGACTCCACACTTTTGCTAGTGTGCAATGGTCATCGGAATAGAATCAATTTGATGAATGGCTAAATACAATGAGATGCAAAAAGTTCACATATTGTCTATGCAACTTCATTTGGCCTTATCGTAGCCGTACATTCATGTTCGTTCGATTGTAAGAACTATTCAAGTCATCGGTATTGATCGAAATTGAGACTCACATTTGCCATGGAACAACCACATTTAACAACATATAAAGGGTGGCAAAAATGTGTGAAATATATAAAAAATTTCGGAAGGGCCCAAATAATTTTACAATTAAAACAAGGAGCCACAAGCTCAATCATCCACAAAAACAGTACAAAAAAATGATTTAAGCTCAAAAACCCAAATATATAAACAGAACATCAACATAAAACGTGGACCTCACCCCACCACAAATAAAAACCATTTGTCCTCAAATGCAATAAAATATCCAAAAAGTCAATAAAAGAATACAGAAAGAAAGGTAAGGAAAGGTCATGTTTACGCAGTCGCTCCATCTATCGGGGAATCAGTGCCCAGTGTCACATCACTAAGAAAAATCATTGCATATGTGTAAAATCGCAATATAAGTTCGGGGTTCGGAAAACCAACCTCTTATACTGAATAAATAATTTGAAATGTTAGGCGGCAAAGATATCCAACTCCGAACACATAATCATCGACTAGAAAGGAGTAATAATGCAAAAAATATAGAATACTATAGTGCGGGTGTGAGTTTGGGAAGTTAAAAAGTGAGGGAATATGAAAGAGTTTGAAAGTTTAAACCTTTGGCCTTTAAAAATAACGTCGAATTCTCGCCTATTCGGCGACATTAGTTTTGCTCACCGACCCACTCGGCGACACGTTGACTGGTCACTTATCTCGCTGAGTTTTACAGGACCTTCAATTGATGTGGGGGTCCAAACGGTGGTTTAGATCGCGATCGCCGACATAGTCGGTGATTCGCCAAGTTACTCCTGGGGTCGCTGAGTTTTACAGACTCCCATTTAAAATTGTCTTGAGTTCAATGGCGGTCTAGGTCAAACTCGCCGACTTCTTAGGCGATTGTGCCGACTAGACTTTAGATTCACCAATTATCACTTTTCAAACACATACCACGCTTTAACCTACACAATCGACACACGATTATTTCAAACATAAAAAGAAAGCAAATAAAAACATGGGTGGCCTCCTAAGAAGCGCCTTATTTAACATCGTGGTACGACGGAGATACCAATTCACGCTACATTTATGGGATTGACCATTGCATTGCTTCCGTTGACACTAATTTCCTCTGTTTCAAACAGCAACACAGAAACCAAAACTAAAAGTGAGCATATTCAACTATGACTAACAAGGAAAAATATTCAACTCAACCAAAAATTCTCAAGTAACACCACTACCCGGTAGCGGCACCATTTTGATTTCACGTATCAGAACACTACTTTGGTTCAAGTGCCAACGATCGCGTGTAGTGATATAACCCAACCAAGGGTTGGGATCATTCCCACATGGAGTAGTTTCGAGATTTAATAAAAAAGTAAAATCAAGTTCTAATCAATCATAGCTATAAACATTATTGTATACAAACATAATAAATCTAAGGGAAGACACGAATGTGTCAATTAACAATTGAGGTTTTGTCACAAGTAAGCAAAAACAACGAAATTAACAAAGAGTTATATAATGAGAGAGAGATTTTTGGGATGTGATTAGGAATACAGGATTGACTAAATTATTGGGTACATGCTTTGGATAGAGAAGCTATAGAGTAATTGTGACTAGGCTAAGCTTTAAATGGAAATAAGTTCTCTGTCGAGCAACTTACCCCATTTCAAATGGGTTCCGCTCTCACCCACTTGCCGCATGAAGACCAGCCTACGCCTTACCCCACTCACTCTCTCGAGCTGAGTGTTAGGATATGGGACTAGGGTTCACTCTCTCGAGCTGAACCTCATGTTGACCCACTTCTTATGCCATCAATTTAGTAGTCTTTGTTTCACGACCTCTCTCTCGAGCAAGTCAAAAACACATATATGAACTTGTATTTGCAACTACAAATTCATTAAATTCATCCAACACTACTAAACGAAATCACAATTAAACTACAAATAGACTATCAGCAAACAAGACCCAACAATTATCTTAACCCATATTCGCTAAATCACACCCCAAGAATTGGGGGTTTTAGCCACACATCAAGAGATAGAAATTTATACCTAAAGAAGCTTGAATTCAAATGGGTATGAAGATTTAAGTCTTGTTACAGTCCAAGAATGAAGAATCAAAGAGACCTAACTCTAAATCTTGAAGATGAAAACCATCTTCTTCTTCAAGTCTTCAAAAACCCTCTCAAACTCATAGCAAAAATACTAAAAAGTACTAAAAATTATAATAACTATTCCACACTTAAAACTACAACTCTAACTAGTATTTGTAGTTTTCACAGATTTGTGTTGTAGCGGATCATTCGGCATCGTTAGTCAGAATCGCCGATCAACTCGGCGATTCACCCTTTGGTGTAGTTTATCGATGTCTTGCACAAGCCTTCAGTATCGTCTTACTCTGGGTCATTGGGCGACATGTTACTGCTTCACAGAACTTCTCAGCGATGCACCGACTACTTTCTATCTCTGCCGACTTGATCTTTTCCTTCAAGGCTCAGCACACTGGAACAAAAGGCAAAGTAAAACCTTTCGACGACTCGCCAAGTGGACTCGTTGATCCTCAGGCCATCATTTCTTGATTCTTCTCAGCCTTTTCATTTCTTTTTGCGATGTAGTGTCCATGTTTTTCTTCAAACATCAAATACCTGAAACTTAAGGGTTTTCATCAGATATTGAGATAAAATAAGCATTTGAGGACACAATTTCTATGAAAATATAGCCCTAAGTGAGTCCAATTTGTGGACTCATCAACACCAAGTGAAAACTGCCTAAAGCAGTGAACCACGCAAGGACCCACGCCTTGTCGATGGGTCCACAACTGCTGGGTGACGAAATCGTCGATGGGCTAAAATTTTTTGACCACGAATGATGACTTCCAGGACGGACCATAGGTCCATCCATGGTCTACCAGTCGTGGTCTTGTAGATTAGGCCTGTGCAATTTTTTTGGGGACACAAGGGTCTTTTCCGATTTTAATTAAATTGAAGTGGTGTTGTTTTGCCTAAGTCTAGAACACCTATATAGGTATTTTTAACCCCCAAAATCCCCCATTTAAGTCATTCTCTCAAATCCCAAAATAATTCCCAAAACTCCTCTCAAATATTCTCTCTCTAGAAGTTGGAAGAAGAAGGAAGAAGTTGAAGCTAGGGCAAAGTCAAGTCTCCAATCTTCAAGCTTGTTAGGGATTTGTAATCAAGGTATGAAGGCTTTTCATCCATGGAATCCTTCATTCCATGGAGTCCCCTAGATTCCCCCTCCCCCGCTCCCCCAATTTGATGAAGAATGCCCCAATTCTAGTTAAGGTTTCTTCCAATATTGTGGGTTGTGATGAATGTTGATCCAATTGACTGGATTATGGCTGTTTATGATTGAATTGATAAAATTACATGTTTTTAGGATTAAATTACATATACCCATTCCTATTCCCTAATTTTAACCTAGAATTGATATAGTTGGGTTGATGCCATGAAAGGAAACACAGTAATGATTCTAGGTTGAAAGGATTGCTTACCTAAAATGAATCTTGATTAAAAGACTGTCTAAATGATGAGTGTAGAGGCGATTAACCTTGACCTCCATATGTGAAAGGATATGAGGTGATTTCCCATACTCTTTAGGATTGAACAAGAGGTAAGTCCTCATGTTCCTGTTATGAGGAATGGATATGGAGGCGAGTACCCATGCTTCTTATAAAATGATGTGGAGGCGAGTACCCATGTCATATGATGTGATTGTGAAGGCGAGTACCCATGATCTTGAAGTAAGTAAGGCAAGAGGCGAATACCCATTAGCCTTTGTAAGTAAGGCAAAAGGCGAATACCCCTTATCCTTTATAAGCTAGGCAAGGAGGTGAATCCCCATGTCTTTAAAAGTAAGTATGATTAATGAGAATTATGATATGAAGAATGAAATATCTTGAATTGTTTCTTGATATGCCTTCCATGTGGTAATTTTACTAGAGGTGGATGACCCAAGTCTTGATTAAGGTTGCTTGAGAAGTATTCCATTCGTATTATGATGATGATGTATGTGCAATGATTATGCTTATGGTTTATATTGACTAACCATTATGTTTATGTTATTTATGCTAGCCATCATATTTAGTACATCTTTGTATTAACGCATACTTTTCCTACATTCTTATCAAATGTAGGGTCCGACGATGTTAATTCTCACACTCGTGGCTAGGTTCGTAGTTGATCAATGAAGTGAAGATTTAATGAGTCCTCATAGTTTGAGAATTGACCACCATTGTCCTTCATGTCTTTTATTTCATATTTGGACTATTGTATGGGTTGTGTCCCAAGATTTATTCATGATGTTTAGATGGTTTGAGACAGTTATATTAGACTTCTGCTTAATTTTATAAAGACTTCGATTGTATTGATAAAGTTTTAAATTTCTGCACCTTTTATATTACTTTATGTTATGATATGCTCAGTGGCTTGTATAAGGCCTCTCGGGGTCTTGTACGCCTTGTTACATCTAGGGTGTACCCCTGGGTCCTAAAAAACTTGGTAATCAGAGCACAAGGTTTAAAATGGTTCTAGGATGTGTCAAACCACATCAAGTAGAGTCTTGTTCATTAGTGTGAAGAGCGCCACATTTATGAATGAGGGGCTACTAGATGTTTAGGAAACCTCACTTATTCATTTCTCTAAGTCATGCCAAGGAGTTTAACTGTATAAAGTCTCTCCTAATCCTTACCCGATTGTTTTTCAGGATATGACTACCAGGAGGACTAACGCTAGAAGGACTGAGGGAGACAATGTGGGGCCAGAAGCTCCTCCCCAAGCTCCTCCTCAAGCTCCGATTGATCCTTTGACTGAGAATGTAACAAATGCGGAGCTTAGGTCGGCTTTCCAAGTGTTGGATCAAGCTATGACGGACCAAGTCAATAGAGAGGTGGTAGCTCCCGTGAACCCAAATATGGGTATCATGACGGCAAGAGTGAGGGAGTTTACAAGGATGAACCCTCTAGAATTTTACGGCTCCAAAGTTGAGGAAGATCCCCAAGACTTTATTGATGAGGTTTATAAGATACTTGTTATCATGGGAGTGACTCCGGTCAAGAAGGTAGAATTGGCCGCTTATCAAATCAAAGGGAATTCTTAAATTTTGTTCAATAAATGGAAAGAGGCAAGGCCGGTAGAACGGGTCCTACAGAAAGGGAAAGGTTCAAAAGTGCTTTGTTTGATAGATTCTTCCATCTTGAGATAAGAGAGGCCAAGGTGCTTGAGTTCATTAACCTTCGGCAAGGAAATGTGAGTGTGAGGGAATATGCTTTAAGATTCACTTAATTATCTAAGTATGCTCCTTATATTGTGGTGGATCGTAGGACTAAGATGAGTAAATTTGTGTCGGGTGTGTACGACTTGGTTGTCAAAGAGTACTGCACTGCTATGCTTGTCCATGACATGGACATTTCTTATCTGATGGTGCATGCCCAACAAATTGAAGAGGAAAAGCTCAAGGAAAGATCTAGGGAAGCACAAAGGGCAAGAACAGATGATGGTAACTTTTCATATTTTTGGTCTGGTGGACGGGGTCGTTCAAGGTTTCAACAAAGGCTCTCCGGGCAAGGTTCTTCCAATGCTCCTCTAAAGCCTAATAATTAAAGGGTGTATAACCCTAAACCTCAAGGAGATGGTAATAGGTCTTTGTTGCCCATTTGTGTTAAATGTTGAAGGAATCATGAGGGTAAGTGTCTAGCAGGCTCCAATGCTTGCTTTAGGTGTGGAAAGACGGACCACAGGATAAGGGATTGTCCTTTAGTTTCTAAGAAGGACAGAGATACTTGCCATAGGGCTCAACACTACCCTTCATCCGGTCCAAGTGGTTCGGGTGCAAATGTTCCTAAGCAAACCTTATTTTATGCTCTCCAAACTAGAGGTGATCAAGAGAGTTCCCCGGATGTGGTGAATGGTATGTTAAAAGTTTTTCAAATTGATGTGTATGCTTTGCTAGATCCCGGTGATACCTTTTCCTTTGTGACTCCTTATGTTGCTATGAGATTTGATGTGCTCCCTGTTGTGTTATTAGAACCCTTTTTTTGTCTCTACTCTTGTTGGTGATTCTGTGGTGGCGAAGAGGGTCTATAGAAAGTGTCTCATCTCCTTATCCCATAGAGTTACTTTTATTGACACTACTAAAAAAACAGTGAATACCGACCTATAAATACCGACCTCCGGAGGTCGGTATTCCCTGAAATACCGACCTAAAACCGACATCCCAGCTTAGGTC
>JAJOOH010006830.1:0-21253 GCA_029582605.1 Solanum gracilifrons | reverse complement strand
TGATTAACTCAGTCCTGGATGCATTACCAACTTACTTAATGTCAGTTTTTCCCCTTCCAGCAAAGGTGGAAGAAAGAATTGATGCTCTGAGAAGGAATTTTTTGTGGCACGGTGAGAAGGAATATAAAGGTTTCCACCTAGTCGAATGGAAGACACTGCTACTATCCAAGAAGCAGGGAGGACTGGCAATCAAAAATCTTAGAAAGCAGAACAAAAGTCTTCTCATGAAGTGGTTGTGGAGATTTCCTTTAGAAGATCAATCTTTGTGGGGTAGGGTGATCCAGGCCAAATATGGGAAGGAAGGACCCTGGAAGACTAAGGAAGTGACATCCACATATGGAACCAGTTTGTGGAGATCAATTAGAAACTTATGGCATGGTTTCTATGCAAAAACTGAATGTAATGTGAACAATGGGAGGAAGATCAGGTTTTGGGAAGATAACTGGTTAGGGAATGGAAGCCTCAAACGCTTGTTCCCGGATATTCATCACCTGAACCAACAACAAGAGTCGACTCTTTATGAAGTTTGGTCTGAACATGGATGGAACCTTACCTACAGAAGACTGATGCAAGACTGGGAGGTGGAAAGATTGGCTGAATTTTATGGAACACTTGATCAGTTCTTAGGATTCAAGGAAGGAGAAGACACTCTTAAATGGAAATGTCATAATAAAGGTTTATTCACTGTTAGTTCTGCATATAGAATTATGAATCAGATGGGATCCCAAGTTAACTTTCTGCCTTGGAAGCTTATATGGAAGGTTAAAATACCATATAAAGTGGTAGTTTTTACTTGGTTGGTGGTGAAAGAGGCTGTACTTACACAAGAGAATCTTATGAAGAGGGGAATACAAATGTGCCCAAGATGCTGTTTTTATGAGCAGGTTGCAGAGACAATTAATCATCTGTTCTTACAGTGTAAAGTGGTTGGCCAGCTGTGGAATTTGTTTACTAGCTTCAGAGGTATAAGTTGGACTGTTCCAGGGAGAACAAGGCAGGCTCTAGAAAGCTGGAATATGGAGGGCAGTGGCAGCACAGACAAGAGTAGATGGAAAATTGTCCCAGCTGTTATTTGGTGGACCATATGGAAAGAAAGGAATTCTAGGAATTTTGAAAACAAGAGCAGCCCTCTGCATAAGATTAAAATGAACTGCATTATCACTTTTTGCTATTGGTGTAGTTTAGAGTATATAGATGACCCTGTGGCTATTGTAGACATTCTAGGGTCCTTATAAAGATGAAAGGAGGATCTAGGGATAGTTTCTCTTTTTTCTTCTTTTCTTTTCTTTATCTTTTGTTTATGCCCGGCACACATGTGTGGAGGGACGATATGATGTAAATTTTGGATACCAGCTTTAAGCTGATGATTGATATACAAATGTTACCTTTATCAAAAAACAGCAAAAGTTCTCAACTTGTACTTTTCATATACATCCAAAACATATAAGTTTTATCTGCAAAAGACTCAAACATCACAAAAATTTATTTCGAAGGTTGGTCAAAGCAATACCTAGAAACAAATAGATAATTAATTGCCTTTGAAATCTGCAAACCTATGTTGCTCGGACTCTTCAAAAATGTCGACGGGTGTGTGTTGGATCCTCCAAAAATAGTGTATTTTTGAAGGATCCGACACGGGTGAGGCAACATTTTTGGAGAGTCTGACCAACTAAGCTGCAAACTAAGAATAACATGCCATATTTAAACACTAATAGTAATTGTTTATACAAAGTAAGCTCCATGTATGTGCTTTAATGTTAATCACATCAAACCAAACATTTTCAATCAAATATGAAACTATATTGATAAGCATACCAGCAGAGGGTTTATCAGAAAACAACCTCTCTACCCCACAAAGGTAGGAGTAAAGTCTGCGTACATCCTACCCTCCCCAAACCCCACTTCCAGGATTACACTACCTCTATTGTGCAAGAACATTTAAAAAGGGTTTACCCTATGCTCTAAAGCTATTGCCCAGAAAGGGAGTCAGCAACAACAAAAGGTGCTTCTAAAAATAGTTATTTAGACGAAGAAAATCTAAATATTATACCTTCTATACTAGTTTTCTACAGCAGATAGAGAAAATGACCATTTCAATGTATTAACAGGAATCTCTGAGTGTTATCTTTCTGCTCAAACCTTACAACTTAAATCTTGGGGAACCAATTACAGTTCTCCTTTAATGCTATTGTTCCATAATCCCCTAAAAAGAAAACGGCTCCGTGATACAGAATTAACTGCATACATAACAGCAACAACATACCCAGTGTAATCCCACAAGTGGGGACTAAATTAACTGCATACACATTGTTTTTTTTTCAAGCTTAGATAAGCTTGATATTAAGCATTCCCTAGGTAGCCGTTAATAAGTATTCCCCATGTAATAAGGACTTTCTTCAATAAGTACCAAAAGGGCCTATGTAATAAGCACTTAAAAATTAAAATCATAAAGTACGATGAATGAGATAATAGCATCAAAATAGGTAGGTTATGCATCTTACTTTAACATAATCTGCGTGCCCTGGGCAATCAACATGAGCATAGTGTCTTTTAGCCGTCTCATACTCCACATGGGCCTATAAAGCATCAGTTTCATTGTTAAAAAAAAAAATTTTAAAAAAAAGAGGGAGTAAACACAAATGGTGTAACATCCCCACCGTAGCGATAGTAATTCCTCTCTTTTTCTCTTCAGGGGCTTTATCAATTTCATCAAAAGCAACAGCCTTTGCCTTTCCTTCTTCTGCTAGAACCTAAACAATGCACAGGTTCTTCTCGTGTCACGGCTTGATTAGATAACTGAATGAGGTCACAGCAGAGGAAAACAAAATAACAAATATCAAGACTAACCAACCTTACCTTTGTAATTGCAGCTGTGAGAGTAGTCTTTCCATGATCAACATGGCCGATAGTTCCCACATTAACATGAGGTTTTCTGAAGGAACCCAAAAGATGTTATTAGATGAGAACAAAAATTGGATGGTGAAATTTTCAGTCCAACATTTCCAACTTAGCATAGTCGACTGAGGACAGAAATATGTGCCTATGTAGAGCGGAATAGATATCACGGATTCATATAGATGACCCCAGCTACTTTAGGAGTGATTCATAATTTGTTAATTGTTTGATTGACGTGGCATTTCTCCTTGATATTTATCTTTCCATCCAACCAGTAAAGAGAAACCCGAAAATCTCCATATTTCAGAAACAATATATTCTGCTCTATTCGAATTTCATTTCATTCTAACAAAACAATTTTTCCTTAAAAAGGCGTTTTTTTATAAATGTAATCTGCACAGTGATTCTAAAGTATGAAATATTAATCTTACATTCGACTGAAAGCCATGGATCCTCACCATGTGTTAGGAAGTGTGAGAGTCTAATATGCATTTGAGCTTTTCATTAAGTGAGAACTGAATGGAGAATAAGCAAACTATTAAAATGAGTGCTTGCGTACTCTAATCAATCAATCAATCAACTACACCACAATCCGAAGCTAGCTTAGCAATCATCTATATACATTCTGCTCTATTTTGAACTTCATTTTATCCTAACACAACACAGTTTTGCCTTCAAAAAGTGCTTATTTTATAAATGTGTATCATTACAAATTAAATTTCTAAACAATTTAAAAAAAAATCAATCTTAGTTTCAGGTGAAGGTAGCCATGGATCTCCACCATGTGTTAGGAAGTGTGAGTTGCATTTAGCTTTCCATTAAGTGAGAACTGAATGGATCAACAAGAAACTTACTAAAATGAATGCTCCCATACTCTTTTTTTTTTAACTTGGTAACTTTGTATTATATCACAAAGCAGTACATGGGTCGTACTGTAACCTTATATACAAGAGTACTCCTGATTTCACTTCTCTACGTCTAAATTGAGGAATGCTCCCATACTCTAATCAATCAACTACTCCTCTATTCAAAAGCTAGCCAAAGTTGAGCACATCAACCATTTGTATACATTCTGTTTTATTTGAACTTCATTTTCTTCTAACACAACATAGTTTTGCCTTCAAAAAGGCGGTTTTTATAAATGTCAATCATTACAAATCTCAAAACAATAAAAATTTCATCTTACCTGAATCAACAATCAAATAATAAAAATGGGTGCTCACATACACTGATCAATCAACCAACTACACCTCAATCCAAAGCTAGACAAGGTTGGGCATATCAACCACTAACACCACATAATTCCATTTCAATCTAACACAACACAGTTTTGTAAAAAGGCGTCTTTTTTATAAATTCCTATCATAACAAATCTCTAAACAAGAAAAATTTCATCTTACCTGGATCAACAAGCAAATTATTAAAATGAGTGCTTGCATACTCTGATCAATCAATCAACTACACCTCAACTAACACAACATTTTGCCTTTAAAACCCCCGATTTTCGTAATGCGAATCAGTACACTGATATAAAAATCTCTAAAAAAAAAAAAAATTATCTTACGTTCGAGTGAAGGTAGCCATGGATCTCCACCATGGATGGTTACAAAATGCGGGAGCTTCATTTGAATTTATGGTTTCGGAGAGCGAGAATTGAGCTGGCACCGATCCTCTACAGCATGAAGAGTATAATTGAGGTGAAACTGCAAGCAATCGCTTCGAATTTGAGCTTCTGAAAGCAACTGACGCCATTGAAGAAGACGCAGAGCTGAGATAAAATGAAAATGGGAAGTGGAAATGTTTTGGATTTTACAAGGGTTTAGGGTTTAATCGAGAGAGAAACGACGACGTATTGAATGACCTCTCAAATGGATATTATGGGTCGGGTTTAGTTAAATGGAGCTCCATTTGTTGGGTGATGTACACCAAGATCTGTTTTTGGGGGAGTTATTGTAACACCTTGTACCTTTGAAATATGATTTGAATGGTTCGACGTATGTAATTAGATTTGAATTTGGTTGTACTTACGTATAAAGATCAAGAACTGATTTTAGTGGTTAAAGACGTGGATTGAACACTATGAGGTCTTGGATTGTACCTGATATATGTTGCTAGTGAGAGGTGACAAGTATCATGTGGAAATTCATCAAGGGGCGAGAATTTTAGCTCAAACACTATGATAATAAATAAAAAAAAATCGAAGTTTGAGTATAGAAAGTGAGTTGGATGTGAAATTAACGTCACAAGTGAAACTGCAGTACAAAGTTTGGTTAGAAGCTTCTCCACAGATTAAGTTTCTGTATAAGTTCGCGCAAGGTCCAACTTCAAATAAGTACATGTTCTAATATATGAAGAGTTGTGTGGTGCATTAACTATCATATTAAAAGTTTTTGAATCTAATTTGCAATGTATCAAACCTTGTATGAAAATTTAAGTTATACTTTGATTGAGCACACGAGTAATCAATATCGAGATCATCATTAAGTCAAATTCACAATGAATGGAAATTTGCAAGTTTGGTTTACTAATTTTAGGACAAATTCAAATATGCTGCATCTTTTGAAATTGTAAAAATATTGTCGAAAGTTAGAAGGCCACTGCATATGACTAAAATTGTAGTATTTTTACATGAATTTAAGGTTTATATGATTGAAATTCCGATATTTATATCATATTTCAATCACTTGTACCATAATAACATATAATGGAGAGTCGTTTCATATCTTTAGCATAATATATTAACAAATGAGATTTACTTATTTATTAATTTGGCTAAAGTTGAATGGTCTTTATAGGAGAAAAGTTATATTTAATAACTTGTGTGTGATATAGTTTAAATTGAAAGACTTTTATACAATAATTTTTGTTTTAGAAAAATAACTTTTTATATAACAAATTCAAAATTAGATGATCACCATTCACCAGTAAAACTAATTCGTAAAAATAGAAGTAAATCCTTATTAAAACTCCATAACCTCAAATTTAAACTTGTATATTAATGAATTATGAAATAGATAGTCGATACTAGATATGTAAAATTCAATATACACCCCTAATCGTAGGGATTCTTAATCAATAAGATCAAAATATAATATGTGCTTATGTAGTTAATGAACAAAAAATACCTTTAGTGATTCAGATAGTAATTACTTTATAGAAAGGATAGAAAGGAGGAGCAATGGAATATACTATTGTGGTAGTCAAAATGACGTATTTCCTTACTACATTACAATACCTTGCTCCTTATATATGAATGCCTCATTTATGATGATATCTTCAAACAAGCGCAAATTTATCGTCAAATGTCTACAAAGACCGTCCTATCATAAAGCTTATTCATGAGACATTTTCACTTGCATTCACATCTTTTAGAAAAAATTGCTAAAACTATAACCGTCTTATCAATAGTTGAAACTTAATTTAAAATGTGTTGATTATAGAGTCTCTGATTAAAATACACCAAAAGTGAAATATTCTCTAGACAACTTTGGGCCACCCTACTCCACCTAAACCCCCTAAAGAACCTGATTCCACTTTTTTTACTATCATTATTATTATTATTATTATTGTTATTATTATTATTATTATTATTATTATTATTCTAGTAATGCGTAGATATAATTTGCAGAATTTAACAACTAATTATGCTTTAATAATAGTAAGTGTCTTTATCTTTATCCAAAGTCATGAAAATATGTTGAAAGTCACGAATATGATCCCCTAGTAGGCCACTAACAAAAATTATGGAGGTTATCGTTCCTCCGGACTTCTCAAAAAATTATATTATACATATATAATAAAGTTGAATTCACTTATATTATTTGTATATTAACTACTTATGACATATTTGAGATCATAATTTCAAAATATTATTTTTTTTATAAGAAAAATTTTGACGTAACGAGTAAAATTTTTGTTATGTGACAGTAAATCACATATTTGAGTTATGAAAATAGCCTCTTACAAAAATGCATGAAGGTTGCATACAATCGACTCTTATGGTTCAGTCCTTCTCTACATCTCACACCTTTGTGTAAATCGAAAATGATAGAGTAATTAATAATTTCTGGCATATATTATATACTATGTGGAATATCCAGGTAGTAATTAGTCTTTTCCACAGAGAACATGAGTGTCACATGTTGGTTAATGTACAAAGGAACAATATTAATTCCTCAATAATCATTCATCTCCTCTTATTAATAAGCTCTAATCCAAGCTCTTTCTTCTCAACAATATACTCACAAATTACTAGTAATATTTGCCTAGTGTTTTCTTGAAATTTCAAGAATCAAAATGGCAAAGATCAACAAAGATTCCCAATATAAAAAGATTTTCAAGTTGGATAATAGAAAGAAACAAACCCAAAGTTCTGATGAAATAAAAGGGAAATCAAAATCAAACATGGTGCTTATAGAATACAATCATGCTCCAGGAATGGTTCATCA
Source organism: Solanum gracilifrons (assembly GCA_029582605.1). NCBI lineage: Eukaryota > Viridiplantae > Streptophyta > Magnoliopsida > Solanales > Solanaceae > Solanum > Solanum gracilifrons. The sequence continues at coordinate 13,910 of JAJOOH010006830.1, read as the reverse complement.
AAAGCAGGAAATTAAAGGTGATTTTTGTTAATGTTTTCATCTTTATTCATGCATTCTAATATTACTTAGTCATCATATCATGTAGTCGAGGGTTTTTTGGAAACAACTTCTCTATCGTGCACACTCTACTCTGTTTAGATTCTAGTTATGAAATTTCACTTGATATGTTATTATTGTTGTTGTATTGTCATCATGTCATGTGCAGGGGCAGATACAGAGTGTTAATAACATGTTTATCAGAATTCAATAGTTTTAATTCGAAATTTGTATATGTGTTAAAAAAAACTCACTTAATAAGTTGAATAATTGATTTTGATCAAATAGGTTAAATGATTTCTCTAGAATCTCGAACTCAAATTCATAAAGTTCAAATCATGAATTTGCTTCTAGCCAGTGAAAAAAAAAAGTTAAGTCATGAAAATAGCCTCTTGTGGAATAATGAGAAGTAATTAAGGATGCATATATGATAGTTCAAGTGTGATTCGATCCTACTCCAAGTCTTGTGCATAACAAAAACTTAGTGCGTTGGATTGCCCTTTTTAATTGATTTAATATATGCTTGTATCAGTGTATTTAATATGAATATTTTCCCTGTTCTTTCTTATATCATTCCTTAAATCCGATAAGTTTGAGCTCGTAGAATTTTGACTCATTTCTTTAACGAACGAAAACTATGAAGTAAATCAGGTAGATAAAAGTACATACTATGTGAAGTCATTGGTGCTTCCCCTTCCTCACTATCCCATAGGCCATAAGTACAATTTATTTGAATCAATAGAGAACCTTTATTACATATGAATTGATATTATTTCATTCTTCCTTCTTGAAACTAAAAGAGATAGAATTAGATCTATTTTCGAAATGCCTTTCTGGATATGCCTATGTTGTGGCATGTAACTCTGTTTATGTACTTGGAGTTTAAAAATAAGGTTCTAAAATGAAATGAAAATGCATATAGAGTGAGCTAAATACAATGATGTTGATCACCAAAGAAAGAAAAAACCATATTAGCCATAGATTCTCTTTTAATAAGTTTTGAACTAAAATATTTCTCATGATAGTATATAATATATATTACGCTTGAGGTTTTTCTCGAGCCTTGATTATATCAACATCTTTGTTTTAAGGTGATGATAATATATATTACACTTGAGGTTTTTCTTGAGCAACATCTTTGTTTAAAGGTTTTAAAAAATAAAACATAAATTTTCGTCGATCTTCATATATTTTTTGTATGTCATTCTGCCAGCAAGAAGCGAATGTCAGAATTTACACTTATTTATATTTATAGTGATCAATCTTTGAATGTTGACATTTCTTCAAAATTTTCTAACAGATAATAAGTCTAGTGACAAAAATCATAATGACAAATACTTCTCTGGTTATATTAATCGAGTGAAGAACAAGATGAGAACAACGACATCAAATTTTGACATGGTTGATGATGGCGGTTCTAGGAAGCCTACAATAAGAAGGGATAGTTTTAATGATACAATTTCTCATTACATCAATCGCGCAAAGCTCAAGATTAGAACTACAACAATTGTTAATCGTAACGATCATATATAATATATTATTTTATAATATATTGTATTGATGTTGTGAGAATAATGTTTAGATAGATTCTAATGTATTTGCCATGATTATGTTGTATAATTACATATTTGGATTCAACTATGAATACATTTTATGCTATTTCTTGTTATAATTTTTTGAGCCATTTCTTCTTGTCGATATTATATTTCCCCCTATGATAGTACTGACAAAGTTAAAAATTCTAAACGATAAAATCAAAAATTGCAAAATATCATAACTAGTATGTTTGCCCACTGTTGAGACTGCCCTAGAGCGGGGCTCTAGCAAAATGCCCCGAGACTCAAGTGTGGGGCTTAGTTCTGTAAGACTTACGCCCTAAGCGTCCGACTGTATGCCCTAAGCATGCCTAACGCCCAATGCTCGAGGCTCGCCTAACAGATCTTACACAAATTGTGTGTTAAAATCTTTAGTTAACATTGTTGATCCTCATAATTCTTGAATAATTGAATGATACTTAATAATTTTTAATCTATAGAGATAAGAAGATTGAGAATAAATCAAATAACAAGTTTTAGTATCGCATATTTCCTATTTGGTAACACTGTGAAAGTAATTATATATTACGTAACATTTCTTTTAAAAATACGTCGCGAAATTTTACTTTTTCACTTATCATTGGTCTTCATGGTTTTGTCATATGTCTCAAAATTATTATATTTTATTTAGCTATTTGAAAGTAATTTTATTTTTATTCTTTATTATAATACTAGTAAGGTTATTAATTATTTTCTTTTAGGGGGAGGATGGGGTGGTAAATCATATAGTATGATAAAAAATACTTTTGAGAAATAATGATTCTTTTATTATTAGAAAGTTAAGATATAAGATTATTTATACTTGTATAATCATGCTAGAACTTTTATTTTCTATTAGTTTGTTTAATCATATTTGTAATTATTTCAAACTATTGATTTATTTTTATAATTTTGTGTTATTATATTATTATACTATATTATAAATTAAAAATTTTAAGATGCATAGGGTTTACGCTCCACGTCTCGAGGCTTATGTCTCGTCCTATACTAAGTAAAACGTCTCGCCTCGCCTCATACCCCGCCTTTTAAAACACTGACAAATACTCTTTAATTCCACCAATTAATTGTCAGTAATCATCTTTTGGTTTTTAGTAGTCCTTCTACATCAATACTCTTAGCTATTTCGTAATGGTGTGCAAATACAATCAAAACAAACAAGTTTGAATTGATTGGTTGTGTAATTATTGGACCATTTTGGAAAAGTTTGAATGGACATTTCAACACATGTTTGATCATAAGTTTTTAAAATTATGTTTCATTTTTAGTAAATAAATAGATATGAAATATGATTTATACTTGTAATTTTTTAAAATTATAAAAAAATATTCAAAAATTCGACACAAACTTATCATTTTTATAATGAACAAGATAATTATTCAAAAGTTATAACAATAAAAACTACTAATAACATAATTACCTACTACAATTACAATTAGTTACGAATATGTTTGATGATTCTTCCCGATTTCCTCCTTTTAAAAGAAATAGCAAAAATAAAAGATTTACTAATTTATTTAAGGGAAAAAGGACAAATATATCTCTGAACTGTCGTAAATGGTATGCAAATATCGACCGTTATACTTTTGGGACATTGGTGCCCATGCCGTCCAAAAGTTAGAGCATATATACCCTTTATAATAACGGACATACACATGTCATAATCCTATCCACCGACCCGACATTTATTAAATATCGAATCGACAGATAAGATTGTGTCACGTGTCCCTATATAGTCTTCCATTAGAGTGAAAGGCATATACGCTCTAGTTTTTGGACGGCAGAGACACCAATGTCCCAAAAGTATGATGAAGAGTATCTGCATATCATTTACAATAGTTTGAAGATATATTTGTCATTTTCCCTTTATTTAATGTCATACTTAAATACCACACGGTGGAAATGAAAAATTGGCAATAGAGAGAGTGCGTTTAATGTAAGGATTGCGTATATAGAATTATATAGTTGAAAGCTTGAAATCATAATTGATAGACTTCCTTATACATATTATTCATTTTTTTTTCAAAATACTATTTTATTTTGAAAAATAGTGTTTGTCCATGAAAATTTTAAATAAAATTTGAAAAACGTATAACACATAAATATGTCATTCAACTTGGTTTCAGCTTGCATCTATGCCCTTCAGCTTTGAGTGTGCATAAATAGACACTTAAATTGGGAAAATGCATAAGTACCCCCCCAGCCTATGTCCAAAATCCCTGAGACACACCTAAACTTTACTAAGGTCCTATTACCCCCTCGAACTTATTTTTTAATTAATTTTCTACTCTTTTCGGCCTACGTGACACTACCTTGTGGGCCGAGCGCATGTTGACAATTTTTTCAAGGATAGTAAATCATTCTATGTGAAGTCATTGGTGTTTCCCCTTCCTCACTATCCCATAAGTACAAAATTATTTGAATCAATAGAAAACCTTTCTTACATATGAATTGATATTATTTCATTCTTCCTTCTTGAAACTAAAAGAGATAGAATTAGATCTATTTTCGAAATACCTTTATGGATATGCCTATGTTGTGGCATGTAACTCTGTTTATGTACTTGGAGTTTAAAAATAAGATTCTAAAATGAAATGAAAATGCATATAGAGTGAGCTAAATACAATGATGTTGATCACCAAAGAAAGAAAAAACCATATTAGCCATAGATTCTCTTTTAATAAGTTTTGAACTAAAATCTTTCTCGTGATAGTATATAATATATATTACGCTTGAGGTTTTTCTCGAGCCTTGATTATATCAACATCTTTATTTTAAGGTGATGATAGTATATAATATATATTACACTTGAGGTCTTTTTCGGGCCTTGATTGTATCAACATCTTTGTTTAAAGGTTTTAAAAAATAAAACAGAAATTTTTATCGATCTTCATATATTTTTTGTATGTCATTCTGCCAGCAAGAAGCGAATGTCAGAATTTACACTTATTTATATTTATAGTGATCAATCTTTGAATGTTGACATTTCTTCAAAATTTTCTAACAGATAGCAAGTCTAGTGACAAAAATCATAATGACAAATACTTCTCTGGTTATATTAATCGAGTGAAGAACAAGATGAGAACAACAATATCAAATTTTGATATGATTGATGAGGTGGTCTAGAAAGCCTACCATAAGAAGAGATAGTTTTAATGATACAATTTCTCATTGCATCAATCGCGCAAAGCTCAAGATTAGAACTACAACAATTGTTAGTCGTAGCGATCATATATAATATATTGTTTTATAATATATAGTATTGTATTGATGTCATGAAAATAATGTTTAAATAGACTCTAATGTATTTGACATGATTATGTTGTATAATCACATATTTGGATTCAAATATGAACACATCTTACCCTATTTCTTGTTATAATATTTTGATATATTCCTCCTATCGATATTATATTTCACCCTTTAATGTAATTAGTGACAGGGTTAGAAATTTTAAAAAATAATCGAAAATTGCAAAATATCATATCTAAGTATGTTTGCCCCACTTTCATCACTAAATTAGAAGTTTTTTTTTATTCAATAATTTATATGTATACAAAATATTTTGTATTTTTCCTTACTACACAATGTAATTAAATCTCCTTTATTATATTAACTTTGCCACTGTTTTACTTTAAAATATAAATAAAAGAAAAAATGACTGAATTTCCAAAAAATCGATTAAACTTATGATTTAAGAGAAATCAAATTTCCAAAATGACAGAGTCGCCACTTAATTTTTTAGTAAAAATCAAGAAAAAACTTAAGGTTTTCAAAAGACCTAAACAGATAAAATCAATTGAAAATAAAAGGGTTCGAGTTCAAATGTACACTCCGAGAAGGTGTTAGGCCCTCGAAATGTCCGCTAACTCGCGGTTGACCAGCGATTTGACTAAAATGACTCTGACTAATTTTTTGACTTAGTAAAAAAACTCATTTATTTATTTATTTTTATTTATATTATTAAAAAAAAAAATTAAGGGGAAATAAACTAAAGGGGGATTTTTCTAAAGGGAAATAATTTCAAGTGACAAGGTGAATAATAAAAGTAGCACTAAGTGCAAAAAATAAATATTTTAATTTGAGTACGATAAAAATGAAATGACTATCCATGGAAATTTAATTAAATTAAACCATAAAATAAACAAAGTTAGTCAAATAATACAATATAAATAATAAGGAAGGGAAAGAAAATAATTAGACTTGAGCTTTGGCCCAAAATCCAATTAAATTGGCCCTTTGGCCCACCTGTCCTAAATCTACCACTTTGCCAACAATCATGGGCCGCCAGCCCGTTGACTCCTTTGGACATACTGAAAATTATTCAAGGCTTTGGGCCCATTTGCCTTCAAAATTCAACGCATACATTCGATGTATATTGTTGTATGTGACTTATATCCACATTTCTGCACCTGTATATTGTATTTCATCATGTATATTGTCGTATACAGGCTGTATTTCAGCTTGTTTTCGAATTTCCGGAATATGAGAATTCAACTTTCAGTCCATATTGTCAATTTTCAACCTGTACGCCAGTTTTCGCATTTTACCATAGGGACTGACTCGAGAGAAAAAGGAATTTAGGGCCTTTATAGCCCTCTCGAAATGCGATGGGATGAAGGAAAGTGTCCACAGTGGACTCAGATAGCTATCACATGCAACAAAAATGATAGTATGGATTAGTGCCCGAAAATAATAAAGCAATAATGTATCTAAGGCAAATCATAGCAGCCTCCAAAACCAACATATAGCGAATAACTCTATTGAACTAAACAACACAGATGTAGATAAAGGAATGCAAAACTCCCAAGATACTATAAAGGCACAAGTCATGCTAATTATAAAATAATGACTACTTAAGCTACTGTTTTAACACTAAAGAAAATAAAAAATTCACAACAAACAAATACCCTCCAACCTATTTAATAAACAGACATGCTAATAAATGACCATGCTACATCAGGGAAAACGAACACGAGTTCATTAAGCATCAAGACCAATTTTAATTTCAGAAAGGAGGGCACAAAACAGGGTATTAAGAGCTAAAGCAAACCTTACGATATATTACCATACTTTATCAAAGCTAGAGCTGTATCTCTTAAATGGCTAAGACAGATTTACAATGCTCAAAATGAATGCAAGATAAGAGCAGTGAGACACAATCAGCTGTAGAGACATCAAACATCAGACAAATGACATACAAGCTGCATATTAGTTAAATTTAAGGTTCTGCCTTCATTTTTCGAAGAAAGACGACATTACAACATCGAGAAAGAGACTTCACATGTTAATAGAACGCAAACATGAGTATTCGATGTCGTTCAAGGCAAGTAAACTCAAGATAAACAACAAAGAAGTAGCGAAGCTAGGCACCAGCCAATAAAATCGAAAATGATACTGCTGGTAGACAATGAGATCGCTAAAGAATTAGATACCGCATATCATTGTGTCAAGACCTTAATAACAAACAGCAACAACACAGATTTCCACAACTCTGGAAAAGTCATTCTGAAATATAGAAGACGATAAGATGTTACGAAAAAGGAGGTGAGGTGTTACCTTCTTCTGAGCAGCGAGACTAGGACGACGACGTTGCAGCGATTCCACCACCACAAGTAGAGCTTCACCCGATTCCGAAAAGATTCAAACTCGAGTAAAAGAGGCTAAAACCAATCTCTATCCTCCTAAAGGATAAATCCACCTTCTTTTGATGAAATTCACTCCGCTTTTCGAGTAGTAAATTAGTGTCTAAGAAAAAAATCCTCCTTTACGTTAAAGGAAGAGGAGTATATATAGGAGGAGAAAAGGACAGATTTTGGGGGGGAGATTGAGAGGAATTTTCGGATGAACTTTAATTTGAATTTCAAAACTCCTCTGGATAAGGCTGCCAGCTCCAATCTAGTACAATTCTTCAACGGAAATAAAAGGGGAGACGTCCGATTTGAGGAGCAAGGACGAAGGAGGTGTAAGATTTTGACACCTAAGAATTCTCCAATGTTCTTCGTACGAACGATAAGAAGAGCGAGGGAGAGGGACGCATTTCGGATCGATTTTCTGGGCTGCTGGACGCGATTCACAGCTGGACTGGGCTGGTTTCGAGGTTGATGGGTCGCGTCTGGGTTCGATTTGGGTTTCAGCGGACTGTTTCTTGCATTTTTTGGGTTTTTCTCGTTGTAGTGAGGAAGAAGACCCGAGTATAGGGGTGGGGTCACTGGGTACTGTTGTTGTATGTATTGTTTGCTGGGTCTTTTTATGAGCAACTTTCATATATAGCAAATAAAAAAATCATATTTATATACTATAACAAAGTTTGTATAATTGCGCTCCATAGCAAATATATATATGTATAATTCGCTATACATATACAATTGAAAGTTATGTCTATTTCGCTATATATATATACAAAAAGAAGCAATTGTATAATTTGTTGGCTCCTCTTCAGATTTGTATAATTTCACTGGCAGGCCATTTGTATAAATTGTTGTTAGCCTCTCGTTTGTATAAATCGTTGACAAAAATATTTGTATATCAAAAATCGCTCTCTCTTTCACTTTATACAAACATAAATTATACATTATATTTGTATAATTTGTGTTTGTATAAAACGAGAAAGAGAGAAAAGCAAAAGAGAACTGGGCAGGGGAATATTTGTATTGTATAATTATAAGTGTATAAGATGAATATATATGTATTTGCATGTGTATATATAATTTTCTTTCGCTTTATACAAACATAAATTTTACATTATATTGTATAATCTGTGTTTGTATAAAACGAGAAAGAGAGAAAGGCAAAAGAGAACTGCGCAAATGAATATTTTTATTGTATAATTATAAGTGTATATGACGAATATATATGTATTTACATGTGTATATACAATTTTATCTCGCTTTATACAAACAGAAACACAATTTATACAATTCTGTTGTATAAAGCGAGATAGGCCAGCACAGAGGGAGCGAGCGAGAATTTGAAGGGAGAGAGGCGACTGGCAAACGTTTGCTACGGGGCGCAATTAAATCAAACAGTAGCTACCCCATTTATTTTAGATTATAAATTTGCCATTATATACAATTATCCCTCTTTTTATTGGTATTGGGGCCGTTTGGTTTTACTGTTGAAGAATTAAGGAAAATGGGCTGCTAATATAAGGAAATGACATTGGGTTGCTGAATAATGAGCATGTTTTTAATAGGCCCAAAATGGGTCCGAAAATGGGTTTGAGGCAAGGTGAAAGGGTTATATCTTAGAGTTTAAGAAATAGCCAAATTGAATTAAATTAACAAATTCGGCTAATAATTAGATATGACAAATTAATATAATTAGTTAATGAATTTCTTAATCTTAACGAAATAAAATAATTAACTTAAAAATTAATTAGTTAAAAAAATATTAACTACAATTTAAACTAAGCTAATTTAATTAAATACTTACTAAAATTAAAAAAAAATTTGAGATGATTTTCGAAATATTTATAAAGTATACTAATTATATACAAAATTATATAAAATATATATATTACTTAAAAATTATAAAAATGATAAAATCAATTAAAGTAACTTGAAAAATATTTTGAATTTTATAAACTCAATTATTTCAAATCGTTTGAAATTTAAGAAGTTTGAAAATTAATTTATATCGGGGAGAATCAAAATTGGATGTCAACAACAACTACATACAAATATTCTTCAATTCCCACCAATTACTTGTCACTACTCATCTTTTTTGTTTCTAGTAGTCCTTCCACATCAATACTACTTAGCTATTTCTTAATAGTGTGTGCAAAAACAATCAAAACAAACAAGTTTGAATTGATTGGTTGTGTAATTATTGGACCATTTTGGAAAAGTTTGAATGGACATTTCAACACGTGTTTGATCATAATTTTTTAAAATTATATTTCATTTTTTAGTAAATAAAAACTACTAATAACATAATTACCTACTACAATTATAATTAGTTACGAATATGTTCAATGATTCATTCCGATTTCTTCCTTTTAAAAGAAATAGCAAAAATAAAAGAGTTACTAATTTATTTAATGTTATACTTAAATACCACGCGGTGGAAATGAAAAATTGACAATAGAGAGTGTGTTTAATGTAAGGATTGCGTATATAGAATTATATAGTTGAAATTAGGTATGTTCATGGTTATGGTTAAAAAATCAAATTGAACTGTAATCCGAACTAAATCGATTAAAAAACCCAATATTTGGTTGGGTTTGGTTAGGTTTGGTTTTAAATTTTGAAAACCGATATTATTTGGTTTGGTTTTGATTTTACTAAAAAAACCCGCAAAAATAACCAAATTGAACCGATAAATTAGATATATACATTTTATAATTATTTATTTATTATTCACAAATAAAATATAAATATTTTATTAAATTTTAATTAACTTAAGTCTTTAACTTTACAATTTTCTCAAGCCCAACACTTTAGCCCAACTTATAGCAATCCTAAGTCAAAGTCCATTAAAATCCATTTTAGTCTTTACCTACCCTACTTCACATAAAATAGTCACACTTTCTCTTAATTGAAACACTTTGGTTGTGTAATGATAACTCTAGTATTGTTTAATTGCTTAATTGAACCGACAATATCTTTTCTATGGATTGTTCATGTGCTAGATGTTTGTGTCTATCGATGTAAGTCCTCAAAAAAATTACTATTACTTTCAAACCGGATAAACCAGAAAAACTAAACCAAACCAACAATAGCGAAACCGACGGTTATTTTTTTCGTTTGATTTGATTTGGTTTTAGAAATTTAAAAAACGACTAAATTGGTTTAATTTTGGTTTTAATCAATAACCGAACCACAAACACCCCTAGTTGAAATCATATATAATTGATAGACTTCTTTGTACATATTATTTATTTATTCCAAAATATTATTTTATATTGAAAAATAGTGTTTGTCCATAAAAAAAATCAAATTTTGGAAAACGTGTAACACATAAATATGCCATTTAATTTGGTTTCAGCTTGCATCTATGCCCTTCAACTTTGAATGTGTATGAATAGATACTTAAGTTGGTATAAAATTGAAAAAATAAACACATTCATATTACATGATATCTTACATGGAAATTTTGTACCCTATGTGGCGTCCTACGTGTATTATGTCACGTCGGACACATGTGTCTACTCGTTCAATTTTATATGAAGTGTTTAAGTTAGTGAAAAACTTACAAGATAACAAAAATTGCAAGATTACAATTGAAAAATAAAATGAAGAAACAAAAATCTGGCTGAGGCGCGGATATCTCGCTCTCTTTAAGGAGATTCAAGCCCACTGCAACAAATGTTTTTCACCGGTCCAGCAGTAGTCCTCTTTGGCTTGTCCCCTCTAGGATACAACAGCCTTCACAAAGTATAACTCGACAACTCTGGACAAAAGTTGAGTCCAAAGCTCCACAAAAAAAACACATCCCTTCAACTAATAAGAACTCTCTTTTTTACAAACTTTATTCACTCTATATTTTCCTTGTGTGTTGTATGTAACATACCAAATGAAGACCACCACTATTTATACTAAAAGAAGTCTTCCTAGAAATAAGTAGGAAGATAATGGAGTGATAAATAGTGAAGATACATGGCCCTAGGAGTTACATAGATTAGAAGGTAAATTGGAGGAAGAATAATGAAGTAATGGCAAAGGCCACCAACGGCTAAGAGCTACTTCAAGAATTAGAATTGTAACATAACAGAGAGTAACTCCAAATGGAGTAAAGCAGCACTAAGTGCCACCAACGGCCAAAAGCCATTACTTCCCACGTTCTGCAAATGAAAGTCAGCAAACGTATTCAAAGGTAGGAATGAAACTGCCCACTTACTATTGCTGAAACAATCAACATTCTTCTAACTCCAAAATAAAGCAAATTAATATATTAAAATGCTAACAAACCAACACTGGTGCACACCCAAAATAAAAAGATATAAACATCAATTAAAACTAAATTAAATAATATATTTATGTATTATGTCGTGAAAAACAACCACAATTATAATATGGACTTGCACCATGTTATAATTAAAAATAGAATTCAATCAACAGACGGTACATGTTAGTGCCAAATACCAATCATGTGTCCTCTTCTAATTTAATAATTATAACATGGACCTGCAACATAAATAGGACAACTACTACATAATCAATACATTAGATGAAAAAAGTGCTATACGTACTCAATTTGTCTTGTCATTCTCTCCTCTCTTTTTTTTTCGACATTCGATATCTATATTGGAGTTTTAATTAAATTGAGATCACACATACATGACGCTTCTCATACTCACGACTCAAATCTAAGACCTCTAGTTAAGAATGAAATAGTACTTTTACCACTGAATTATTGATTCTCTCTTTTTTTCTTCCACTCTTCTCAAATCAACTTGAAATTGAACATGAAAGAAGTTGTTTAATAGCTGATTCAAGTCATGCAGAAATTAATAATGTACAAATTAATTATAAAGAAATTTGAAAAAACTAGTAGAGAGAAATTCTAGAAAGGAATATAAAAGAATTTCATTCTTCTTCAATTTTGTATAATATAATATAATATAAATAAATATAATGTCCTTATACATAAAATTTGTTGATGTAGCAAACTTAATATTCTATCTACAATAACCAACAGCTATACATAAAAGTTCTATTCTTTCATTTATTATTTTTCTGCAAATATTTGTGGTCCATTATCTCAAATCAACATTTATTTGTAATTGTCTTGTTCCTCCAGCACTAGCTACCCCATAAAAATTATATATAATTTTATACAAATATAGAGATTAATTATTTATGTATTAGTTAGTTATTTTAATTTTTATCTTACATAAAAATAATACATAAAGTATTTCATAATTTATACATATATTTTTATGTAGATTACGAAATTACCGATAAAATCATATTAATTTTTATATAAATAACTAAATTCCTAATCATTTATCAAACATAATATTACTCATGCAAAACTTCAAATCAACTATCAAACGACTCTTCATAACGCTGATAGAGTCATAGTTTTCACTTTAAAAAAATCAAAATATAAAAAATAACCACATAATTTTTTTTAAAAAAGAAATTCAATAAATACCATAAATACGTAAATATAATTTTCTCCTAAAGAAAATATTGAGTTGAATATTAAAAACACACGTTTAAAAGAAATACTAAAATAGGACTACTACATAATCAATACGGTTGCCGAAAGTGCTATATAGACAATATTGTTTTCGTGATTCTCTTTTCTTTTTCTTTCGACGACGAAATTTATGTAGTATTATTTTATGTCGTTATTATAGAATATCAGTTACGTTAATTTTTAAATTACAAATCAAAATAACAATATTTTTTTCACTTTTATATATAAACTAGTAAAATTATCCACGCTTCGCGCGGGAATTTAATATCACAAAATTTATAAAATAATACTTAAAACCTATTAGACATCAAAACTAAAACATTATAGTATCTTACATACAAGATTACGTAGCAACCAACATTAATAATGTAAAGGAAAATGAAAATTATTACTCCCTCCATTCCATATTAAGTTAATTTTTGAGACATTTTCCATTTTTCAAATTAACTTAATTGTTCAGTTTTCAAGACTAATTTTAGAGTGTTCTTCCAATTTTACCCTTCATTAGTTAGTATTGGAATTAGTGATTAATTAATATTTAGTTATTTTAATCATAAATTTGACAATTATTAATAAGGGTAAAAATGAAAAACTAGGTTGAATTTATGTCTTAATCTACTTTTCTTAAAGGGTGTGAAACACCTCAAAAATTAACTTAATATGGAATGGAGGGAGTACTACATCTTATTATTTAGCCTTAATAACATAATCATAAATTATAAACTAATGATTGTAAAAATACATATCAGGATCTGTAACATAGTGTTAGTGAGCCACTCAACATCAGCAAAGTATACAAATATTTAATTGAGAAGAAGAAGAAGAGGAGGAGGAGGAGGAAGAGGAAGAAGAAGAAGAGAAGGAGGAGGTTCAGAATTTTCGTTGTGTTAAACTAAGAGGAAATCCCTCTATTTATAGACAACAAAGGATAATGTGAACAAATGTTTATTGTGCCTTATCAGAAATGTTACAACTATTTGGAAAAGTTGCAACCCTTCGAAAATGTCACAACCTTTTATAAAAGTCATAACTTTTCATGAAAGGGAAGACTAATTTGGTGAATAAATAAATTAAAACGGAATTCTGATTTGTGGTGGCGCCACATAGGCGGGCCTAAGGTTTTTTTTTATATAT
>JAJOOH010006829.1:0-12895 GCA_029582605.1 Solanum gracilifrons | reverse complement strand
AGAAATTTAAATAAAATGTCGGTTAATTAACTAAATAATTGAAACGCTTTGGCCATTTAATTTAATTTAATTAATTAAATAATTAATTAAATAATTAACTAAATAATTAAAACAAACTTTGTCCAAAAAATAATCTCTCGATCATTTTCCAAAGTCGAAGCCGAGAGAGTGACGACGACGGCGCGAGGGGGGTCCCTCTTTCCAACCCTTTTAACAATTAATAGAAGTGTTTCTCTATTTAAACTCTTCTACTTTTCTTTCCACCATCGATGAGGGACAAATGCCTTTTTACTAATTCCATAAGAATGTTAAGGATAAGAATGTTAAGTTTTAAATACGCCAGATACATGTATTTAAATGCGTCAAATACATATATCTGAAGTCAGGATTCTGATCAAATTTGTAATATTGAAAATTCGTATAAATTAAAGGAAAGTAATTTGCTCTTAAACTAAAGGAATTTATGTTGTTTGTCCTTTATAACAAACAAGCCTTGGTAAAAGGCCCATATATCTTGTCAACAAGCTAATGAAACGATAACCCTTGTCATCATCTAAATGTATCTTCCTATAAAGCCCAAATTCTTGATTGAGCCAGGAAAGTTGCACTTTGGGCCGGATGACTAGTTTACCTTAGAGATCTTAAGTAGTTGATCAGATTTGCTATTTATATATTAGCTGCGATACACAAATTATTCAGATATTATATATAGTTATATACCTATTGTATTTGAATTATATATTGTACACCCACTTAATATTTTTAGTTTTATGACTATAAGTATCATTCACTAGATTGTTAAAGATAGACCCACAAAATTCTCGATCAAACATAGTCGGTCGGCTACACTCCAAAATTTTAATATGACTAATATATATGAAAAATTGATATATCACTGAATTTCTGTCCTGTGGCCTTAAAACTCCAAAAACATGAGTAGATCTTGTATAGACAATTATTATCGTTCATTAGGTCGCCATGGACTGGACCCACGAAATTTGGGGTCAAACAATGTCGGTTAACAATATTTCAAAAAAATCATAGACATTAACACATAAAAATTTGAGATAATTATTAAAGTTTCGTGTGTGTGCGCGCGCGTGCGTGTGTGTTGAATACACTTTTTCCGTGTAGAATATAAATTCTCTCTAAGATTGATAGAATATATGTTTTCTTTCTCTGATTAAAGGTTGTCCAAAGAGGACTAAGAGACGAATGAATACACTTTTTCCGTGTAGAATAGAGATTCTCTCTAAGATTGATAGAATATACAAATTTTTTCTTTGATTAAATGTTGTCGAAAGAGGACTAAGAGACAGATGTTGTGCTTGCAAGTGTGCTTTAGTCAAGCATCAGGTGTGTGCGTGCGTGCGTGCATGTGTGTGTGTTAGACATACATGTTCTATACCCTGACATGTTATAAGACATCCCACCCCATTGAAATTGTAAGTTGGATATCATCAGCTCAAATGATATTTGTCGGTTGTAAGAAACTCCCCAGTAATGCTATTATGAATCCCATGCATTTGCATTATTATCATGACTTCACAAATATGATGTTTTAACTTTGTTTTCATATCATGATTATAGAGATCGATTCATCTTTATATTTAGAAAGTAGATTCACATGTGCATTTAAACACTTGGTTTTTAATATGTATTTCATCTATATTACTTTGCTTTATGGTTATGTTTTTTTAATCTTACCGTACATTCCACGTATTGACCACATACGTTTCTTTACACTGTATCCTTTTATGATGTAGATTCAGGCGTTCGTTCTCAAATCCGTGGCGAGATAGAGCGCAACATTCCAGTCAGCAGGGGTAAGTCCTCCTCATTCGGGAACTTCATGAATTTTTCAATAGTTAGGTCAATTGCTAATTCTATTATTGTTTTAAGGTAGCTGGGGTCATGTTTCACAAATCTAGATTTTTTAATGTGTACATTTTACATTCAAATCTGTATTCAAATTGAAACGTCTTAATAAGTGTTTGACCATGAGTATTTTTTATTTCTTTTTGGAGTTGAATTTCAGAAATTATGTTTGATCATAAAAATTGTAAAACTCTGAAATTCAACTTCGAGCCCCACACCATGCAAAGCGAAGCCCGATATTTAAATGGAGAAGGATAGAGGGGCGAACCCATTATCCACAGAGTTTAGAAGACTATGATTGATCCAAAGGACGGATCACAAACGAATTTTTTGATTATAAAAAAATTATTTACCAAAATTCAAAACCAATTCTAATTATTATCAATGGCTAAACACGATTTCAGTTCCCAAATGTTATTTTCCTCTTTGAGAACACGATTTTAATTTCAAATACGATTTTTTTAACTTTAAAATAACTTTTTTTTTTCAAATATTCATAATTCATGACCATTATCTTAACAGAAACAAATCACATTTTTTTAAATACTTATTCATATTACATTATCTTAACGAAAATAAATGAGACATAAGTATTTTTACATTTTTACCTTATGTTATGTAGTTATTAGATAATAATATCTCCGAATATCTGAGGGCTTTCCCTATACGAGTACGAGTATAAAATAAACTCTTCGGTGGCGTTTGCCTGCCCTTCTCTACAAGCAAACATCACACAGGGCAAATTCTAAACAGAGCGAGAAACCTCCGTCGAGTCCCGATCCTGCCAACGCCGAAGCTCCGATAACCATGGTGACAGGTCAGAACTTTCTCCATAACTTCTTCATAGCAGTTTACTGTACTTTGAATTTGAATTGTTATGCCACATTGATGGGAAAATTCACGCTTAGCTATCGATTTTCCAACGCAGAGATTTATTATTCATGGTTTGGTTCAAAGTATTGGTGACACTCGTAATTTTTAGTTTAACAGATCCTAATTGTCTTAAAAACTCAAATTATTTAGTATTTGTAACGAAATGGACCTGAATATTGTGGACTATGCGGAGGAATTATGTAGCGGATTCCAACTAGTTTGAGATTGAGGTTTAGTTCATTGATTGATAATCTCGAGTAATAAAAGCATGTGGAGATGGTGGTGGAGCTTATACAGGCCCATCTGATTGATTTTCTTAATGGTTTCTTCTAGGGTTAGAATATGAAGGTGGCTTCTTTTTTCAGAACATGCTAGACCTTTTTCAAGTTGGCGTGTGTTTTGAGTTTTCTTTTCTTTGGCAAAAAGTTTTTTTTTTTTTGGATAAGTACTATATTCTGAAGTAAAGGTTTGAGAGTGTTTTCCAAAAATTTTGTGTAAAAAGTGTCTCTATTTTTACTCACAAGTCACAATGCAAAAAGAAAAAAATACAGTTATCCAAACATTGGAGCACTCTGATGGTGTGAAGTTAAAACATCTTTTTTTTCTAGGAGCAGATTTTTTATATTTTGGATAATTTAATTGATGTATGTTTGAGAAATACTGCTGGTGTTTCAGTTAGGTATCATCATTGTAATAGTTCAATGTTTGTCCATTTGTTTTGGTTAATTCATGGTGGTTCGTTCAGACAGCACCACTATGGCTATGCTGTTGATGTTGATTTGGGATTTTTTTGGAAGGATTATTGGAGAAACACAAAAGTATAATGGACTCACTCTTCACTACCATACAGAGTAGCATTACTCATGCATAGTGTATAGACAAGTGATCAGTATCTAAAAATAGAAACTGTACTTTTGATGTGCAGTATTTTGTCACATTAGCCTACTAGACTGTAGACTCCTGTAACTAATTTAAGACACATCCATATATCAAAAACTAACTGTACCTTCACTCTTGTTTCCATTTTTAAAATGACTAGTCAAGTGTTCTTTGAACATTCAAAGGGGAAAAAAAAGAGGAAGAAGCTTTGTTTGCTTCCTTCAGTGCGACAGAAATATTCTTGAATCTTAATGAAGCTTTAAAGGGACTATTCTTGCTATCTTTAATGGTTCTTCTGCTTGTATTTTTTTTGTTCTTGTAATCTCAAGTCTAACTTGGTGAGGACAAAGTTGTTTAAGTCAAACTTATCCAGTCTAGGATATCAAACTAAAAGAGCTGTTAAGGAAGCCAGTTTCCTTTTGAGAATTTATTAATTGTTTGCGTTTCATGAGCAACTCTGTGGAGGAAACTGTTTTCCTCCAATTCAGTACCCCTTTTCTTGTTCTCTTTTTGATGTGCACTTGGACTATAAAGGCTCTAATTTTCTCCTTGTAAATCTGGTGATTGGTTGCAGTAAGTGTAAAGTGGCAAAAAGAAGTCTATCCTGCTGTGGAAATTGACACTAGCCAGCCTCCATATGTTTTCAAATGCCAGCTGTATGATCTAACAGGGGTACCACCTGAAAGGCAAAAGATAATGGTCAAAGGTGGTTTACTGAAGGTATTAAATTTTAGTGCTGCCCTTGGCTCGCTATATCCTTTTCACTTTGCAGATGAAGCACAAAAGTCATTTGTGTTTTGAGGAGTGCTGAAATTCTCTGCATGTAATGCTTTGCTTGTTTATTTATTTTGTTGGTAACTCTTGGATGATTTTCATGGTTATTTAGGATGACGCTGATTGGTCTAAAGTAGGAGTAAAAGAGGTACATGACTTCTCATTGCATCTCTCTATTTTCTATGCAATGATGTGTCAGTTATTAAGAAGCATGTGTATTTCTAGGGTCAAAGGCTGATGATGATGGGAACTGCTGATGAAATTGTGAAGGCTCCTGAGAAGGGTCCTATTTTTGTTGAAGATATGCCTGAAGAAGAGCAAGTGGTTAATGTAGTAAGTTTTCTTTACACAACTCTCGTTGCATCAAAAAGACAGTTTCAGAGTTGCATAGATCTTAATGTTTATTGTTTGCATAGTCTGTCTTGTGGCATATTTATACCAGCAGATACATGCTATTTGATTCATAAGTAGAACTTTACAGAACTTGTTTTGTTCATTTTACTTCCCAAACGCAGTAGTATTTTCTTTCATCCACTTCTTTAATCTGTGCACTCATTGCCATTTTCAGAGGGGCTTAGTAACTCTATATGTAGATATTTTACTAGTTTCCTGTTTAAGTTATATGTGTGTGGCAAAGATAATGGATGCTTAAGCACCTACCTTTTTGCATGTAGATCCTCCATTGAAAAGCAGTTGCTTTGTCCAACTTCTCTACGTGCAATTAAGCCTTGCTAATATGTAATTCTCTGTTCTTGTTCCGCGAGCACAAGTAATTTGGTGGATTTGTAGTGCTGATCATATTCATGATTTCTTCATTTGCACATTTTGTATGAGAATTGCTGTTTTTCATAATGCCAATGCTTTAATTTATCCTTTTAATCCTTGGCTGAGTGATGAGTATTGCTATAATTTCGTTTGCTCCAGGGTCATTCAGCTGGATTATTTAATCTTGGCAACACATGCTACATGAACTCCACAGTGCAGTGCTTGCATTCAGTTCCGGAGCTGAAGTCTTCTCTGACTGAGTAAGCCTTTCCTTCTTGCACCCATCCTTTTTTTTTCCTTTTAATAATGGTGGTGCCCAGTCCAGATTGTGTGCACCTGTACTTGCTACCTCCGACTAGTACATGTACGGGTAGCTCCGTCTACCAAGGCTTGGGCAAATGCGAAGAAATCATTGAGTGCTTTTGTCTCACTAGGATTTGAACCTTGATCTTTAGGGTCTGCATCCACTTCATCGACCACTAGACGACACCCTTGGGTGCAATTCCCCCTTTATTGGGGAGTCTTTTGGCTTAGGCTCGAGTTCTTTAAACTTGATGAGGTTCAATATGGTCTTTTTTAGTTGTGGATCGGGAAACAACTTAGGTCTAGTTTGATTCATTTGCACTTTCTTTGGTTAGGTAATTTGGTCTATTTGCATCTTATCCCTAATCCCTAATTTTGTTAATAGTTATAAATAATCAATATTTTACTGTTTGTGAATTATGTTAGTCAAATCAATAAATCCCAATTTTTTAATGTAGTTTACGTTATATGGTATCACACCTAAAGAGTAAATATTTACAAAAGAAAATGAGGAAACACCACTAATTGGTTGAGAAAAAATTGGAGAAATAATGCCCCTATCTAACCGTAGCTCAAGAAATAACGCCTATCCAGCCTCCCCTATTTAAATGTGGACTGGCTTTGTAGTACATGCTCCTTTGAATAAAATCAATCCCAGTTTAATGTGATTTGAATCAATTTAAAATTTCAAAGCAATTGAATTTCCGACCGAATATGACAAGATAATATGATCAAAATCTACCATCCCTGCTTGTATATTGTTGATAATTTGGACAACGAGAAATTTGAGATGTTTGAATACTGCTAACTCAGCTCAGAAAATTAAATTTAACAGAAATGAGGCAGAATAATCTGTTTTAGAATTCATATATTTCCCCCAAGGACCTTTTGGGGCCATTCCTGTACACTGTATAAATTACTGCAATCTCTTAGTGTTGATTAGTTCTTGACTAAAATCTTATCATTCCAAGAGGATAGTTAGATCAAATTGGCTCCTACTTGGTACAGAGTATCATACTTTCAAAAACACTCCTATAAAGATTGATATCTCACATGCTTTTTATACACGATTAATTGGATTTCTCGTGTGCCTGAGATTTTGAGTTTATTTATTCTTCTTGCTAGGTATAATCAACTGGGTAAAAGCAATGATTTGGATCACTCATCTCATCTCTTGACAGTTGCAACAAGAGATCTATTTAATGACCTTGATAAAAATGTGAAGCCAGTGGCACCAATGCAGTTCTGGATGGTACGTACATTAATTTCTTTATCAATTTTCCTAATTTCTTCTTTGATTATGACTTAGTAAACTTGCAAGATGTGTTTGGACTTTGGACAAACTTTTATACTTCAGGAGGTTGTGCATGCTGAGTAGACACTATTTGCCAATAAATCCCGGTTAACAGACTTAGTTCTTTTACCTGCTTTGGGGTTGAACACTTGAACTTGATCTATTTTGTCATGACTTTTGTGTGCAAATGTAAAATATCTTGGTTGGATGTGACTAGAGTTACTTAAAGTGTGTGGGGGTGGTGGTGGTCTGTTATCTTCTTGATCAGAGCTTTGTGCAATTTGCGTCACTCATTCTTGCCCTGGGTTACTTTAATTTATATGAGAGTTATAGGGGCCTAATGTTCATCTGTTAGCCGTTTTAGTGTTTTCTCCATGTTAGCTGCTCTTCTACTAGCATTTGATTATGTTTATGTCCACAGGTTTTGCGGAAGAAATATCCTCAATTTGGCCAGCAGAGCAATGGAGCTTTCATGCAACAGGTTCCAAAATACCTAAGCCTAGCATAATGCTTCCTTATCATTTAAAATAAACCTTACCACCATTGCATTGCTATATAGTGGTCCTACTGACACTTCCTGGATAATCACAGGATGCCGAAGAATGTTGGACCCAACTACTTTACACCCTTTCCCAGTCTCTTAAATCACCGAATTCGAGGTACTACATCTCCTCTCTGGATATTTCTTGCAGATAAAATCCCATTTTTAATAGGTCATCGAAAAAAATAATCCCATTTTTAAGAATTTCCATGTTTTGTTTTGCTAGATTGTTTTCCTTCCTTCAGGTTGGGACATATGGCCCTTCCTTTTTTTTTTTAAAAAAGCATGAAGGAAACCATCCGATGTGTACATTGTTTTCTTTATATCATGATTGTGATTGCACTTCATCTTGATACTTGCAGTGAAGGTCAGGATATTGTGAAGACTCTCTTCGGTATTGACTTTGATAACAGGTATTTCTGCATTCAAATGATGTTTACCTTCTATTTAATGGGAATGAGTTCAGGCATTAGTTTTTGATATTTAAGTTGTTTCTAGTTATTTTCTTACCTTTTTTGTGCATGGAATTAGTTATGCACCTAAATATAAGAAGAGGCAGGTGAACTTACTGCTGTATGTGTATTGAGATTAGAAAGAATGCAGCTAGTGGTCCTAGGATGTTTTTTGTTCTGATTATCTTCTTGAGCAATCCTGATGAGAATAAACATCCTCAACTTTTACTCGGGCATATTGTGCGTCATGTAGTTGACAATAAGAGATGAATTACATGACAATGAGAGATGAATGGTGAGGCTCTTAGATTGAAATGGTTGTGGAGGTACTCACAAACGCCTCATTCCTACTTGGTAGCATCATCAAAGCGAAGTATGGTGAGGAGAACAAATGGATGACTAAGGAGGTGTCTTTTCCTTATGGAGTTGGCCTGTGGAAGTCTATAAGGATACTTTGGCCTTTTATAAGGAATCACACAATCATAATAGTGTGCAATGGGTGCAATACACTTCCTTTCGGGTGGACATATGGTTGGTTTCCCCGACATTCATGGGCTAACAGTTCATCAACAGAAGAATATTGATGAGTTATGGATCCCTCAAGGTGGAACTTCCAATTTAGGAGGAATCTAAATGACTGGGAAATAGATACACTTACTAAGTTCTTTGGCAAGCTGGAAGAGTTCAAAGGCACACACGAAGGAGTAGATAAATTATGGTGGAAAGAAGATAGCAGGGGCATGTATTAGGTGGACTTTGCCTACAAGTTCTTGAACCAAGTTAATCAACAGATGCATCATTGACCATGGAAGCATATATAGAAAGTGAAATACCTTACAAAGTTGCATATTTCACTTGGCTACTGGCAAAGGAAGCTGTTTTGACTCGAGAAAATCTCAAGAGGAGGAAGATCTCTGTCTGCTCTAGATGCTATTTATGTGTGAAGAGGCAGACAGTCAGTCAATTTTTTTCCCATTGTAAGATAACAGTCCAGCTGTGGCGGATATTTGTTAATCTTAGAGGAGTTGCTTGGGTAATGCCATGCAAGATTACTCATTTGCTCTATAGCTGGGAGGAGGCTGGAATAGGAGCTGTTGACAAAGATAGATGGAGGATTGTTCCACATGCACATTGCATTTGTTGGACGATATGGAAAGAAAGGAACTCTAGGTGTTTTGAAGACAGAAGCAATGGAACACATAGATCAAACTGAATTGTGTGATACTCTTTTGCTTCTGGTGCACTCAGATATACAAGACACTGATTCTATCATATAGATATTCTAGTCTCTTGTCAGGATTTTGGATCAGGTTTTCTTGTTTTTTGCCATGATTGTAAATATGGTTCTCAGTACAACCTCTGTACTGTTTTAGTTAATATATACAAATGTTACCTTTTCAAAAAAAAAAAGTTGTAAATAATTGAAGGTCTGGGTGGTCTATACCATTCTAGGGTATTTTCAGTAAGCTATACTTTTCTGCTGTAGCCTAGGTCTATGGGCTAATATGTCTTGGCAGGCCCTAACTGAGTGCAGTGAAGTTGGGAATGATCCAATACCTATCCCAGAGTTATCACATGTTCTAAATCATCTAACTGATATACCATTTTTTTCCAGTTAGTGCGGAAGCTGTTTAGGTTTCATATCTAACTTGTGGTGTCTTTACTCTACTATTTTGATGGGGACTTTGGCGTGTGCTCCATATGTGATATTAATTGTGCTAGATACAGAAGAAAATGGCTTGCGTCTGTCTCTTATTCTTATGACACTGATATTGACCAGGATTCATTGTGCTGAAAGTGGTGAAGAAAGCACAGAAACAGAAACTGTCTATTCCCTTAAATGCCACATTTCGCAGGAAGTTAACCATTTGCACGAGGGTTTGAAACGTGTAAGTTTGGTTCTTTTCTTCTTTGTATGCTCTAATTTCTAACTCCAGTCTTGTTTGTTCCGTAGTGTTCTGTATTACTGCTAAGTTCTGTTTCAACTTCTTCCTTTTTGCCAATGTGTTATTCATTCAACTTAAAGGAGAACACAGTCCCTAAGTGAAAGATGCCATATCTAATCCATAGAAATTTATTTGGTGGCTGCAGTAAGGATAACTAATGCTTAGTCCTGAAATGGTTGGTTGGTTGGATGGAGAAAGTTTCATATAGGATGCCTCACGGGCCCCACATGTACTGCAGGGGTGGGGTGGGGTCTTTGCCTTTAGAATTTTTCATGGCCTCTTATCCATTGTGGGGCCTACGTGTTGAGGTTCATGCAATTGGTTCACGTCAGATATGGGCTGAGCCATTGGGGAGAGCAAAATTCAGTACCATGCCAACTCAGAATGCTCTAGGGTGGGAAAAGATGTTTTGGATATTTTGTTTAAGTTGGTGCTTCCAATCTTCGATGATGTTTATAGTGGAAATCTGGTATTATCTGTCTGAAATGATTTGATTGCACTCATATGCTCATTGCATTACTGAACAGGGTCTGAAATCGGAACTGGAGAAGGCATCTCCTTCACTTGGACGCAGTGCAGTTTATGTGAAAGACTCCCGAATCAATGGGTTGCCAAGGTATTAACTGGCTTGATTAAATTCCATTGCATGAGAGACTTATGTATGATCCGTTATCTGAATTCATGTTCCTCCCATAACAAAAGTGTCTTTTGATGTGTTGAAGTAGTTCTCATTTCTAGTATCACTTTCTTTCACATTCTACTTTCTTGGGGACATTTTCGTGCTCACACTTTTCTGGATATTTTCTTTACTATTCAGCTCTGATTATTGAGTGTATGTACCGCAGTCGTATCATATTTTTACTATTTTCTTTTGATGAATAGATACTTGACCATTCAGTTCGTCCGTTTTTTCTGGAAAAGGGAATCAAATCAGAAGGCAAAGATTTTACGGGTATGTTGACCTGCTCCGCTTCCGTTTCCCATTGTTCAGAATGTTGTCTCCTTGAAAATAATCAACAAGTAGGTGGAAGAGGGGGAAAGGATCATTTTACAATGCATAAACTGGGGAAAGAAGTTCCATGTTTCACTTTTTTATGTGAGGGTGACCGATTCTGTCACATTTAAGTTCTTTCAAGTCTTGTCTCCTATCTGGATTGTCAATTCCAAACTGTATATTTTAACTTTAGACTTGTTTGTGGTGGTGTAGGTGTGGGAGCCTTGATTATAGTGACCTTCCAATAGAAAATTGATTGAAACCTCTCTTAAGTTTATGTTTTGGTGTTGGAGTAGGCGTAACTTGGAAATAATTACACAGAGGAGTTTTTATGCTTCAACGACTACATTTCAGCAACTAGAAATAATAAACAGCTAAGAAACTTCTTCAAGTAATGCTTTCAGGAAAACGATAGTCCTTGTGGTTAAGAGTTCATTGAATATGGGACATGTCAAAAAAATAAAAAGGAAAAGACGACGCATTGGATAAGTAAGAGATTACAACCAGTTTTAGCCAATATTGGCTAGGTTGGGTTCTGACTAACTTTTTTTTTTTTTTTGGGAGAAAGGTAATAGACGATGTATTAATTAAGGTTCGTATTAATCCCACCCATATCCAACCTAGACCATCCATACACCTTTGTGCACAAGTATAGAATGGTCACTTCCATTTCCACCCACAGCTTGTAATTATGTGACAACAAGGAGTTGTAAATCGTACATGATTGATTTTAGATATATCAGGAACTCAAATGATAATGTAGGAAGTACTTCGAAAAAGAATGATAATCTAGGAAACTAAAATTTATGTACACTTCAAACAATAGACATGTCTCTTATTAAAACTCGACAGTTCTTGGTTTCTGTAGTAATATAAGTTCGCTTATATTTCAAAATCTTATGTTATAGTTTCTATATGTATTGGGTCGCTCATTGCTCTAAGATATAAGAAATGGTAATCTTAAACTATGTTTATGCCATCAGAAAGTGGATTACCCATTGTCGTTGGATGTATATGATCTTTGTTCGGATAACCTTCGCAAGAATCTGGAAGGTCCTCGCCAGGTATTTCCTTTTGCCCGTTATTGATCTTTTGTCTTTAAGAAATAAGGAAAGATCCTCTTGGCCCCCTTTCTTCCTCTTGCCGTGTTGTAACATAGTCTAAATTTCCTGCTAGGTTTTGAGGGATGCAGAAGGTAAGAAGGCTGGTTTAAAAACCAGTGCAAAAACTCCAGTCTCAACTGACAGCGACACTAAAATGACTGAGGCTGAGGTATGAAATTGATCCTTCTACTGTAGGAGTAACTCAAGGGGATAAAGGCGAACCTTTGGGACCCACTTATGGTAGATTTTACAAGGTGGTTGAAATGGGATACTTAGAATGTCTGAAAGTAACCTTTGCCTTGCTTCGTTTTTCTTTACTGTTTATACAGGAATCATCTAGTGGAAGTGGAGAAGCATCTAAATCTACATCCCAAGAAGGTAGAAGAAACACTTCCTTTCCCTAATAATTGATGACATAATAAACATATGGTGCTGTAGTATTGTAATTTGTAAACAAGGCTGGCGTTACAATTGTAGTATTTGGGGGGAAAATTCATTGTCATGATCTCTTCCAACTCATATAGCCTTTTTTTGCTTTGAAGAAAACTCTATTCATTAATTGTTGGTTATAATTTTGCAGTAATATTAGAGTTTCAATTAGTTTTGTTGGGGTTCTTATGACGATGACGTTCAGCCTTGGGTATTCAAACTTCTTTTTGCAAGGTCAATATTAATATTTTTGATTCCGAGCAAGCGCTTCCCATTAATAGTTTTGGGATCCAATAAAGATTATTAACTGGATCAGATTTATTCCTTTTTAAATTACTATATGTCCCTTGATTCCTCAGGACGTTTTCACAAGTTCCTTTGGAAGGCGACACCTTTGAATTTATAGAACAATGGAAGTCTTTTAGGTTTGGCTTTGTTGGTTGGTATACTTATACTAAATTGGTGTTTTCTTGGAGTCTTTTAATATGTTTATGCATTTGTTTGTGTTAGAATATGAATAGGTTTATACAATCCTATTAGAATAGGAATAGGTTTATACAATCCTATTAGAATAGGAATAGGTTTATACAATCCTATTAGAATAGGAATAGGAATAGAAATAGAAATAGGAATACTAAATAGTATCCTACTTGGTAAAGGATTG
>JAJOOH010006828.1:0-34459 GCA_029582605.1 Solanum gracilifrons | reverse complement strand
GTGAAACAAATAACTGATTGTTGATCAAGTATCAAGTGGGCAAGATTCAAGATTTGTTGTTATCAATAGGAGAGAAAAACTAGGGTGTATGTGTTCCCCATAAGCTCTTACTGCGGTAATCCTAATAATAGTAATCCTTTCCTAGAATTTTACATGCAAAGTTGGTAAGTTAGGTGTCCTTAAGTGATTGGTCCTCCAAATAGGGAATTTCATCCCGCACCTTGGCCCGGCTACATGTGTATAATTTACTAACCCTTACCTTTACCTCAGATTAGACATCACATCAATATATGGCTTAGTTTTCACCGTCGCACCAATTGACATTAGAGTATTAAATAGTATCACACTAAATCTCTGTTGATAATTCTTTTCTTATTAACTACCTCATTGGTCCGGCAAGTAGCAATAAGGCGAGTTCTAATGCGTGCACTTGTTAAAAAGACTAATAAGCGAAAGAATTACCAATACATGCATCAACACTATTCAAGAATTACTTAGTTATTATTCATACTTTGTTAATTGCTCATGGTTCCCACAACCCTAGTTGTGGATTTAGCTACTCATTCTTGAAAGAACACAATTCATATTGTTGTAAAGAGAATTCATAAACTTATGTTTAGAGTAGAAGAAATCTGAAATCTCGGATTCAATTCCAAAGCAAAAATCTTATAAACCAAAATTAGGAAATCAAATTGCCAAAGTTGGAAAGTTAATTCCCAAGAAACTGTCAAGAACTAAAAGTATACAATGGCGTCTAACCCCCAAAAACGAGGTTTACATAACCTATTTATAGAAAAACATGTCCTAAAAAAAGGAAACAAAACAAGGAAATAAACTTTCTGGACACGACTTTGATTGACGACTTCGATCTACGGACCGTGGGTCGACCTACGGTCCGTAGGTCCCCTCCGTTAGTCCACTCTTAGACTTTTTTAGTAGAGGCTGGAACCTTCACTCTCAATTATAATTGATGGACGTGCAGAAAAGACCGTAGGTTGACCTACTGTCCGTGGGTTCTCTTCCGTGGCTCCATACTTAGAAATTTCATTAGGTACTGGAACTTTAACTTCTCTGAATCATTCGACGGATGTGCAACACGGCCCGTGGGTCGACCTACGATCCGTCATTTGCATCTGTAGTTCCACACATGGTCAGACTTCCCTGATGCTCCATCTATGCCACCCATCTACGGATCGTGACTGGACCTACGGTCCGTAGGTCACCTCCGTGGGTGGCTCCTTCTGCAGATTTTCAGCTCTCATCTCACACTTCCACGTCCAAGCCTATTTCCCGCAAATATAACATAAAAACATTAATTCCTACTACAATATGGCCCTAGACACACACAACTCTTAAGTGAAATGTATCAAAAATAACGTAAAATCACTGTATATAAACACCCTCAACTTAAACTAGCTGTTTGTCCTCAAGCGACACACTAAACTCTAAATGACTCTTGTGTAGAAGCAGACATAGAAACTCAAGCAATCACATGGCTATTACAATCCATTCCATTTTCTCAATGCAAATCTTTTCTTTTAGACTCAACAAGCTAATTCATGAGGATCGAGATATGACAAAGATTGACGAATAGACAATACAACATACACTTTTTTCACTATCACCAAGGTACCAACTTTGCGACAATGTAACTAGTGCCCTCAATTCAAACTAAATCCTTTTCACATAGAAGATACAAATTTTGAGTTTTAGGATTCATTCAACACTCACGCTCAGAAGTGACTTCAAGTACAGTTAGTGTTCAATACCATATGCTTGCCCTTATTTTCACTGCTTAGACTCTCCAAACTAGTTGCTAGGATCACTATAGGACTTTCTTAGCTTGTAACGTATGCTCAGGGTCAGATGTGGTACATATGGGTACTGTTTAGTGACTTTCTACCCTCCTTGACATTACATTGGCTTTTTATTCTAGTCTCAACCTATTTTTGACACCCTTTCATTTTAGTTTCTTTCCCTTGACTCTTTTGAACATGGATGTGACTTTTGACTTTGTGGCTCTTATTTTTCCCTTTCATCTTTTTTCTTTCACTTTATTTTTCTTTATTTTTAATCACTTTTATTTATCATTTTTTTGCTTCTTTTCCACAAAGTCACATCCTCTTCTATCTTTTCTTTTTCTTTTTAGAAAACAAAACTCTTTTCATACCCTTTTTTCTTTCGGTTTCCTCTTTCATAGCCACCCTCAACTTATGGATTTTACTTTAGTTGAGGTGCACAGTATCCGATGTCGGACCAGGGCCAAAATTGAGGTAACTTTTTGCATTAGCTACCCTCAACTTAGCCTTTTGGCCAAAGTCAAGGTGCACATGTCCAAGGAGGGACCCGGGGCCAAAAAGATTATTTTAGGGAAGGTTAGTTAGGTGAATCAAAAGAAATGTTCTATTTTAGACTCAAATATTTGGATCAAAGGGAAAATTGATTGCATTTGGTAGGATCATTTTAGGCTTAAGTGGACTAATTTGAACAAGGTTCTATGATCACTTCCCAACTTCTAGCCTAGATCATCTTAGCAGGACCAACGAGGCAAGTTCTAGATTGGCACATACTATCTGAACATTCAACTTTTCTCACACACTCTTGGCACATTGTTTCATTATCAGATTATCAGATTATAAGATTATCAGATTACCCGATTCAAGTTTTAGCTTAAGTCATGAGGTCAAGTCGGTTCTTCTCATGTCACATTGAGATCCAACACATTCAACTCATCAAGACTATAGATTTAGCACAATTCAACATTTTTGGATAGGGATTATTTTTCTGATGCTTTTCATCCCATCATGCTTTCAGTTTTCTACTTACTCCTACACATATATTCCTAAACATGCCGGTTCAACAGAAATTAAAACAGACTCTTGGGGAAAAGAACACAGGCAAGAAAACCCCAAGAGATAATTATGAGTTGGGATACTCAGACTTAACCCTATCACTCACAATCCATTTACCCCACCCCCAACAAAAGAAAGTGCAATTGTCCCCAATGCACAAAAAAATACAAAGCAAAGGATCGGATGAAGCAAACCTATGGCGTATATGCGCCGAAGACCACTCAAGCAGAGAGTGGGTTCGATTTCTCGGAGCCCACTAGATCAACACTCGGAACGCCACTAGTAGAGCTCCTATCTACCCTCAATAGTTCTATCATCAACTCTCACCGCACCATCAGTAGTGCTCACACTGATAGATGCACCAACACCTATCTCCCTAGTCCACTATTATCTCAACTCCTCGTCGACTATGGATGCCTGTCGGGCCGCCTTAGTCTGCTGGCGCTCCCTCTTACTCGCTCTCCCATCCTCAGTATCATCAGAGTACGACAGGAGCGGGGGGGCTTCACAGCAGTACGAGATGAATCTGGCGGTGGCATACCATCTCCGAATAGGGCACTCATCACCACATCAATCGGTGCCTCAAGTGCAAACTCTTGCTCAGTCTCTGGGGGAGCGAGAAGTACAACAATATCATAACAGGAGCTCTCTATCTCCATCTTGAAGGTGGTAAGCTCAGTAGTCGAGGTTGGCCTCG
This sequence comes from Solanum gracilifrons, assembly GCA_029582605.1. Classification (NCBI taxonomy): domain Eukaryota; kingdom Viridiplantae; phylum Streptophyta; class Magnoliopsida; order Solanales; family Solanaceae; genus Solanum; species Solanum gracilifrons. The sequence continues at coordinate 30,910 of JAJOOH010006828.1, read as the reverse complement.
CCAGGACTCGTAACTCAAAGGCATCCAGGTGGCTATGAATGGACTGGACCATCTAGTCTATCCTATGCTTCATCCGCTACTCAACACTCACCTCAGACTCTGCTATAGCATGTTGCATCCATGGCCACACATGCCAAAGTAAAGTGGCCATCTGTGCCTCTAGCCTCTAGACTTGGACTAGTGGGATGGTGGCGGACCCCGAAGAGTAAGTGGCTCTGGACGAGCTAGAGGCCTGACTGGCGACTGGAGATGGTGGAGCCTGGGCTTCTGTTGTAGTAGCTGGAGGGGTAGTGTCATCATCCTGCATCTGCTCCACATTCGCTACAAGATCATTGCCCAAAGGTTGCAGCTCAACTTGCGGCTCCCTGCAAGGTGCAACTACATTGGCCTCATCAGGAATCAGGCTGATATATAGGGTCTTGGTCGCCTGAAGCAACTGGTCACAGTACCAAACTGGTACTGCAGCATCCCTGCAAAGCTGGAAGATGAGGTATGGGAAAGGCAAGGTGGTGGTGACCTTGAAGGCCCTCTCATGTATCTCTACAATCAATATGCGGGCAAAGTCAAACTCCAACCTAGCAACGAGGGCTGCAACCATAACTGCTTGGTCCCATGTGAAAAGTAGGGGAAACCCAGTTCTGCACCAGCAACCAGAAGAACTTAGCAGCAAATGTTAGGGTGGCCTTCTTGATACTCAAGTTGGGGTGCGAACCCACTCGACACGCTCTTCATCTGTCACAAAATAATGGGCTAACCAGCATAAAAGGGACTCTTTATGTTCGATATTCCTCTAAAATGCTCCACTCCGAATGAGTCCATGCGATAGTTGAACTCGGCCATGTTGATTGGCAGAGTGTGGCCTGGACTGTAGAGGAACCTACTGAGAATGTTCTCGGATATGTCAATTGAAAACCCGCGCACTAGTGTAGCCGTGAGTGGAGGCTGGGCGGCGGGATTGGCCCGTCTATCAATTGAACCTCTGAGGGTGGCAGCGTAGGAAGCATAGAACTCCCTAAATATCTCCTCACTGAAGGACCCTGGGCTGTGGGCCATCCATTCAGACAAATGCCTCTGGAAGAAAGTATGGATAGCAGGCGCGCTGTGGAGGCTGCTTGTGAGAACCCGGAGCTCATCGGTGACGAGTCAAGCCATCTTCTCCTCCTCATTCAGCATGCGGGACTCTTTGTATATATGATACTGACCACTAACACACCATCGATTAGGAACCTCAGCAAATGGTACAAGACCAATACTTAGGAGCACTGGAATGTCATCCGCACTATCAGCCTTAGAAAATGAGGTGGTAATGCCATTTGAATTGGAGTCAGGGAAGGAGCCGAAGCCGGATGCGGACTCAGAGCCATCCGGTGATCCAATCGGTCTTGCCCCCTCATCATACTTGGGGCAGTGACCACGTTGGTACTCATCAGCCGGTCTTGATTCCATGTAGTGTATGGAGCAGTGAGGGATGTCTTGGTAGGAGGCGGAACGTACTCCACATCAGCCTCATCATCAATTAGCTGAAAGGAAGGAGCCACATACTTGGACTTTCCCTTCGCGGCATAGGTCGGAGCTTGCTTGGGGACCATAGTACCTGTAGAAGCTTAGTTAGTACCAAAACAAGCAAATAATACACTTGGAAAATTTTTAGAACAAGAACCGAACCAAAACAAAAACTGAATTTTTTTTGGATAGTAGCTGAACTGTCCACCTACGGTCCGTAGGTCCCCTCCATGGGTCAGAGTTCCCAGAAGTTGGGTCTCTGATGTGAACCACGGATGTACAGAACGGTCCATCGATGGAACAACAAACCGTAGTCCACCCTGTGGTTGTACACTTGGTGACTATTTCATGTGCAACATACCCACGGACCCGACCTACGGTCCGTGGACGGGATCTCGTGGGTTAGGTATTTGCCAGGTTTCAGACATGCCTCATTTTGTACTCATTATTTCAACAAATCAATCAATCAACCTAGGTCTAATCATGCATTTCAACACAATATATGGTAGTTTGTCATCCTTAGGGTTCCGATTACTCACAATTTGACTTTTTAACATACTAAATTAGGAACCCTAAATCAAAACTTCCATTTAGACCTTTTTCCCTGATTCAGTTCGTTTTAATAAACTTCACACTCACATACCATCATACAAAGGGCTATTATAGCATACAATTCAACATTTAACCATGAAATTAACAATCCTAACAGCCCAAGGTCAAGTTCCAACTTCGTGACCTCATAATACAATAATGAACAATAAATTCAAAGTCAGGATGAAGTTGTTTACCTGTCAAGCAATAGAAATGGGTAAGTGTGTGGTGCACTAAACTTCTAGACCCTTTCACAAGCCTTTGACACCGAACTCGGATAGTGGAATCGTTGGGGAATAGAAAATGAGGGATTTGGAAGGGACAAGAGTGATGTGGGAATTTGGGGAAGTGAATGGGGAATGATCTGTAGGATATGGGTTAAATGGATTGATTGTGGGAAACGAAAGGGTTAAAAAAGGTTGGGATGGAGTTTTGAATGTAAGAAGTGAATAAAAAATGGAGGGTTTTATTTTATAAGATGTTCGGGTAGGGTCGGGCAAACCCTAGGTTTTTGACCCACGAGACCCCGTCTATGGTCTGTGGGTCGACTTACGGACCATAGGTCATTCTGACACTTAGAGTTTTGGAAAACTTACCTGGGGATCTACGGATGCCATTCACGGTCCGTGGATGGACCCACGGACCGTTGATGGTGTCTGTAGACCTCTGCACAGCCTTTTTCTACAGCTTCAGCTTTTCATCCCTGCACACGTAGCAACAATTAGGAATTTCTTTTTACATTTTTTAGACATGTTTTAGACACGGACCCTATTCTATATCTAGCCAACACTATAAACGAAGAAAACTCCTAAATCGCAAAGAAAAACTTATAGTTGGCCAGATTGTACATCTTGGGTTGCCTCCCAAGAAGCGCTTCATTTAACGTCGCGGCACGATGCAGGCCTTTTGATTACTCAGACTGCATCAAGGTAATAGGCCTCAATGACTTCTTGCACACTGTCCAACTTCCCCTTGTAGACTTTGATCATTTGCCCGTTCACCTTGAACCTTGTTCCTCCTTGTTCTCGGGCTCGACCGCTCCATGTGGAAACACTTGAGTGACTATGAATGGCCCAGTCCACTTGGACTTGAGCTTGCCAGGAAACAATCGCAGCCTTGAGTTGAATAAAAGCACCAGATCACCCACAACAAATTCACATTTTTCAATGATCATGATACTTTTTCATCTTCTCCTTGTACAAGGCTGAACTTTCATAAGATTTTAGGAGAAACTCATCAAGGTCATTCACGTCATTCACTCTTTGACTCGATGCAGCGCCCTAATCCAAATTCAACTTCTTTAGCGCCCACATAGCCTTGTGCTCTAGCTCTACCGGCAAAGGACATGACTTCCCATATACAAGTTGGTAGGGGGTACTTATGGGAGTCTTGATTGCGCTGCGATAGGCCCATAGAGCATCATCAAGCCTTCTTGACCGATCAGTCTATTTGCATTCATAGTCTTTGCAACGATTTGCTTTATCTCTCTGTTTGACGCTTAACTTGCCCACTAGACAGCGGATGGTAAAGAGTGGCTACATTGTGATGGACTCCATATTTCTCTAGTAATGCCTTGAACAATTTATTACAATAGTGGGAACTTCCATCACTGATAATTGCCCTAGGTTTACCAAATCTAGAGAAGATACTCTTTTTCAGGAATGCGGTGACACTTTTCCCTTCATTGTTTGAAACTGCAATTGCTTCCACCCATTTCAACACATAATCAACCGCAACAAGAATATACTTCATCCCATGTGAACTCAAAAATGGACCCATAAAGTCAAGTCCCCATATATCAAACCAATCAATCACCAATATCGGATTCATAGGTAGCTCTTACCTCTTTGAAATTCCTCCTTCTCCATGGCAACGATCATAAGACTTGGCAAAATCATGAGCATCTTGGTGGATGGTAGGCCACTAACACCCACACTGCAAGATTTTATGAGCAGTCTGAATACCGTCCACCAACAGGCAATGAATGACACGCCTCTAGTATACTCATCATCTCAACCTCAGGCACACAATGACGAATAATCCCGTCAGCACAAATATGGAACAAGTAAAGCTCATCCCAAAATAACTTCTTCACATCATGCATAAACTTTTTCCTTTGGTGAAAAGACAAATCTGATGGAACCAGATCACTTGCCAAGTAGTTAGCAAAGTCTGTGAACCAAGGAATAAGATCATGAGAAGCAGCCAATACATGTTCGTCTAGAAAAGCATCATTAATTTCAGCCCCATCTCCTAGCTTGAGCATAGCTTCCTCCTCTATTGTGGACAAATGATCGGCAACTTGATTTTTCGTCCTTTTTCTTTCCTTCACCTCAAATTTGAACTCTTGCAACAACAATACCCATCTAATCAACCTCGATTTTGCATCCTTCTTAGCCATCAGATACCTCAATGCAGAATGTTTAGTATGCACTATGACCTTAGTACCAAGCAAGTAGGATTGAAATTTCTCGAATGTGAAAACCACAGCAACGAGTTCCTATTCAGTCACCGTGTAGTTCTTTTGAACCACATTTAGAGCTTTGTTGGCATAATAAATAAGATGAAGAATCGTCTCCCGCATCTATCCCAATACCACACCAAGCGCCACTCCACTCGCATCACACATCACTTCAAACGATTTCCCCCAATCCGGTGAAATAATGATAGGTGCGGAAATTAGCTTTTCTTACAACTCTCCAAATTCTCTCATATAAGCATCATCAAAATCAAACTTACACTCCTTTTCAAGCAATTTGCACAATGGGTGTGCAATTTGGGAGAAATCCTTGATAAACCTCCTATAAAAGCCTGCATGCCCAAGAAAACTAATAACATCTTTAGCAGAGATAAGTGGTGGAAGATTTTCTATTACCTCGACTTTAGCTCTATCAACCTCAATACCCTTCTTAAAAATCAGATGACCCAGAACTATCCTCTCTTTGACCATGAAGTGGCACTTTTCCTAATTGAGCATAAAATTGCACTCTTCACGCCGTTTAAGTACCTCGGCATGATGATCCAAACAACCATCAAATAAGTCACCTACCACAGAGAAATCTTCCATAAATACCTCAATAGGGTCCTCCACCATATTAGAAAATATCGACATCATGCAACGTTAGAAGGTCGCTGGAGCATTACACAATCCAAATGGCATCCGTTTGAAGGCGAAAGTCCCATAAGAGCAAGTGAAAATGGACTTCTCTTGGTCTTCCGGTGCTACATAGATCTGATTGTTGCTCGAATAACCATCAAGAAAGCAATACCAACCCTTACCAGCAAGCTGGTCCAGCATCTAATCCAAGAACGACATAAGGAAGTGGTTCTTTTTTGTCCAAGCATTCCATTTCCGATAGTCGATGCATACTATCCATCCAGTCACTGGCAGTATCAGAAAAAGCTAGTTTTTTGCGTTAGGAACCACAATAATCCCACCTTTCTTGGGCACACACTGAACAAGATGAACCCACTACTGTCTGCAATGGGATGAATGACTCCAGTATTCAACCACTTGATGATTTCCTTCTTCACTACCTCTTGCATAGGCGGATTTAGTCTCCTTTGGTGCTCAATACTAGGCTTGTGATCCAGTATGAGTTGAAATTTATGAGAACAAATGCCAGGAGGAATCCCAATAATGTCTGCAATAGTCCACCCAATAGCCCGTTTGAACCTCTTCAACACAGAAACCAATGCTTCAACTTGTACTGCATTTAAATCGGCCACAATGATGACCGGTAAAGTACCATCTCTTCCCAAGAATACATACCTCAAATGTGATGGTAGAGCCTTAAGCTCCAATTTTGGAGCCTCTTCAACAGACAGTTTTGTAGGTACAGAGTTGCGATTCTTCATATCTAACTCCAAATTCATTGGTTTGGAACAAAATTTGAACCTTTCAAGTACGACAACTAACTCATCATAGTCTTCAATAACATCACCTTCAAAATTCATCATTACCACTGCAAGTGCATCAACACCCAGCCACTCTTCAATAGACACATCAGAACCTAGCTCCACAATATGATTCCCACTGACACTGACTTGAGATCGCTTTTCTGCTCATGGACCTACAGATATTTAAACTTACCTCTTCACTATTCAATCATAACTTCATCTTCCCTTTCTCCATATCGATCAAGGCACGTCCAGTAGCAAGGAATGGTCTCCCTAGGATGATGGGAACCTCAAAATCAATCTCACAATTAAGTATCACAAAATCCGCTAGAAAAAATAAATGACTCCACTTTCACAAGTACATCTTGAAGAACACCAGTAGGCTTCTTCACAGTTCTATCGGCCATGAGTAATCGCATCGCAATCGGTTTTGGAGCCCTTAAACCCAACTTCTTGTAAATAGACATTGGCATCAGATTAATGCTAGCACCCAAATCACACAACGACTTCGCAAAATGCAATAACCCAATGGTACAAGGAATAGTGAAAGCACCAGGATCCTCTTTCTTATGCGCAAGCAACCTAGTAGCAATAGAAGTGCAATTTTGCAATCTATCATCATCTTCAAAACTGATGGCCCTCTTCTTAGTCACCAAATCTTTCATAAATTTCGCATACCCAGGCATTTGCTTCAAAGCTTCTATCAACGAAATATTGATGGAAAGTTGTTTCAACATAGTAATAAACTTGGTATTTTCCTTTTTCATTTTTCTTTACCAACCTCTGCGGGAATGGAGGTGGAGGTCTAGGCATGGGAACAACTTTTTGGGTTATCTCCGCTTCTTTCTCTGTAGCATTCTTGGACTCTCGAGTAACCTCAATCTCATCATCATCTTTTTCACCCACAATTTCAACATCAGACGGCATAGGTGGATCAATGATCTGTTTACCCCTCGAGTAGAGACTGCCATACAATGCCCTTAATTCTTCAGATTCTGGATGGTGTTGCTAGAAAAGGTGTCAGGCTGACGTGAGTTTACTGTAGTGGACAACTGATTCATTTGCTCCTCAAGTTACTTGATCGACACTGCATGATCATCAACTTTTTGACCAATTCTATACAAGTCGTTTCGCATCTCCTTCACATTCTCATCAGTCGTATCAAACTTCTTCATCATCATATCCTCAATACGCGACATGCTAGCCCCAGCTTCCCTATTGCCAGATTCCCGATATGCAGGAGGAGCATAAGGCCCACTTCTCTTGTTTCTATTGCCATAGTTGTTCCGGTTGTAGTTGTTGTCGCGATTGTAGTTCCCATCCCAGACATACTGACCCTATCGATTGTAGTTACCATAGTTTCGACCTTGATTTCCTTAACCTTGACACCAATTATCTGAATTGGAACCTTGGGTGTTGGCTCGAAAACCCCCCGTCTGATCATTCACTTAGTAAGCATCCTCCTTATAGTAGCATTCCTCAACTGGTGGTGGTGGAGTTCTAGTTAAGTAGTTTACCGCATTCACCTTTTCTGCACCTCCGCTCGCATGCTTCAACACCAACCCAAGTTTTGTCCTCATCTGAGCCATCTCCTCACTAATGTCATCGGCAGATTGACTAGGTGCAGCTTGAACTGCAAAAGTGTTTCTTCTAGTGTCCGACTTTCTAGTGCTCCATGCTTTATTATTTCAGGAAATCTTCTCCAATTTCTCAGCGATCTCCTCAAAAGTGCACTCATCATATGATCCTGCAAGGATAGTATCAAGCACAGCCTTACCATTGTCATCCTGACCTCTGTAGAAGTACTTCTTTAGTGACTCATCATCAATGTGGTGATTTGGAACACTTTGTATGAATGCAGTGAACCTATCCCACGAACTACTCATAGACTCTTCAGGTAGTGCCACGAAGTTATTAAGTTTGTCCTTGTGATTCAGCTTCTTGGACAACGGAAAATACTTTGCCATGAACACCTTGTGCAATTGATCCCATGTGTGAATTGAGTTGTACGGAAACTCAGAAAACCATATCACAGCATCTCCGATCAGTGATAGAGGGAAGACTCTCAACCCTATGACATTCATGTCCAACTCTGGTCGACCCACACAACTCTTGTAAACACTCATCAACTTGGCCATATGCCCATGCAGATCTTCCGAAGTCATACCAGAGAACAAACCCCTTGTTGTAAGCATCTGCAATAAGTTGTTAGTTGCCACAAATCTATGCCCTGGGGGTAGAGGAGGGAGAACAATAGGTCCTTCAGATTCAATGGTATTGAAGTCGACCCTGTAATTATCACGCAATCTTGGTTCAGGTGGGTTCTGCACCCTCAATGCATCTTCAAATACATTATCACCTTGAACCTGAGCATTTTGATTATTCACTTATTATTCAGGCTCCTCTATGACTAGATTATTATGGACCCACCCCTTGATTATTCAACTTTCTTAAAGTTTTGCTCAACTCTGGATCGTATGGGGTCAATGGTTCACCTCGACTCCGTGTATTTGGCATACACTAGAGTGGAAACTTGAAGTAAACAAAAAAAAAAGAAAACGTAAAATTAGGAAATAATTCACTAAAGTTCAATAATGTAGTTAAATTTAATCCAAAATATTTATTCCACAGCAGCGGTGCCAAAATTTGATACGCTCAAATTAGACTTCCCTAAAGAAGTATAAGCGATCGTTATCAAGTAAAGAGCCCAACTTGGAGGTTGGGGTTGATACCATGAGGAATATGATTTAGACTTAAACTTAACTCACTATTATATTCTTTTAGTCAACTTTTTTCCGAGACAAGTATGTAAGGGGTGGGGGTGGGATTTGTGAAACAAATAACCGATTGTTGATCAAGTATCAAGTGGGTAACATTCAAGATTTGTTATTATCAATAAGAGAGAGAAACTAGGGTGTATGTGTTCACCATAAGCTCTTAACACGGTAATCCTAATAATAGTAATCATTTCTTAGTCTTTTACATGCAAAGTTGGTAAGTTAGGTATCCCTAAGTGATTGGTCATCCAAATAGGGAATTTCACCCCACACCTTGGTTCGACTACGTGTGTATAATTTACTAACCCTTACCTTTACCTCAGATTAGACATCACATCAATGTATGGCTTAGTTTTCACCCTCGCACCAATTGACATTAGACTATTAGATAGTATCATACTAAATCTCTATTGATAATTCTTTTCTTATTAACTACCTCCTTGGTCCGGCAAGTAGCGACAAGGCGAGTTCTAACGCGTGCACTCATTAAAAAGACTTCTAAGCGAAAGAATTACTAATACATGCATCAACACTATTCAAGAATTACTAAGTTATTATTCATACGTTGTTAATTTCTCATGGTTCCCACAATCCTAGCTGTGGATTTAGCTACTTATGCTTGAAAGAACACAATTCATATTGTAATAAAGAGAATTCATGAACTTACGTTTACAGTAGAAGAAATCTGAAATCTTGAATTGAATTCCAAAGCAAAAATCTTATAAATCGAAATTAGGAAATTAAATTGCCAAAGTTTGCAAGTTAATTCCCAAGAAACTATCAAGAGCTAAAAGTATGCACTGGTGTCTAGCCTCCAAATATGAGGTTTACATACCATATTTATAGAAAACTATGTCCTAAACAAAAAGGAAAGAAAATAAGGAAATAAACTTTCTGGATGCGGCTTTGATCGATAACTTTGACCTACGGTCCGTAGGTCCCCTCCGTTGGTCCATACTTAGACTTTTTCTTGTAGAGGCTGGAACCTTCACTCTCAGTTACAATTGACAGACGTGCATAACGGACAGTAGGTTGACTTACAGTTCGTGGGTCCTTTTCCGTGGCTCCATACTTAGGAATTTCATCAGGTACTAGAACTTCAACTTCTCTGAATCATTCGACGGATGTGCAAGATGGCCCGTGGGTCGACCTACGATCCATCACTTGTCTCTGTTGTTCCACACTTGGTCAGACTTCCCTGATACTCCATTTTCGTCACCCACCTATGGACCGTGACTGGACCTACAGTCCGTAGGTCACCACCGTGGGTGGCTCCTTCTGTATATTTTCAGCTGTCATCTCAGACTTCCACGTCCAAGCCTATTTCCTACAAATATAACACAAAAACATTAATTCCTAATATAATATGGCCCTAGACACGCATAATTCTTTAGTGAAATGTATCAAAAATACCGTAAAATCACGGTATATCAGAACTATGCACCCCTTCTACTCATGTTAACACCTACCAGATCCGGATGCATCGAGCTCTTGATTCCCTAAAGGGGTTGCTAGCCACATTGATATATGATGAGTCTTCTCCATCATGGATTGATGAAGGTGAAAAGATAGAGAAGAAAGACCTAAAATTATGGCCCGGTATTTGTTTGGGTATATAAACAACACCACGATGACGTCCCAAAATAAATCAATCATTCGACACCCTAAAGCAGTGCTAGTTGGAACTATCATAAAAATGAGGAGATCAATGTTTGTACCATCATTGTAGAGTAGATGTTGCTACATGCTAGGCAAGAGTAGACCTCCCTTCCTTTATCGGTGCTCATTACTCAGTTGTGAGAGAGAATCGAAGTTCCCTTTCGGAAAAGCCTGATGTGAGGATCACACCAGCCTGTTCCAGTGACATTCAGAGGATTAAGGCTGAGTATTTACAGAATGATGCAGCTTGGAGAAATCCGCCACCACTTGACAGTATGCTTGTTCTTGACCCCACTACACTAGTTGTTTAGGCCAACACACATGCTCCTTCTATGGAGCAGGCAGGTATATCTACACCCTCTGTTGTGCCTTCTACTACTACTACTCATGTTACTAATATGCCTATTACTAGTGTTTCTTCTAGGCATACCCCCACTCATATTACTCGTCCCACTTTTGACTTAGATGATGATTTATCATATAGGTAGCCTTACCCAACTGGCAGATGTTAGAGCCGCAAGGGTTGAGACGGACATGCCCAACATTATTGATAGGGCTATTGAAAGGGCCTTGGCTCCTTTAAGATACAAGGTATCTAGATATGAGGGGATAGTTGAGAGCCATGATGTGAGGTAAGATAACCTCATAGTAAGACTAGAGACCGAAGAGATGGTCGAGGGTAGTTCTGGTGTGCTAGACAGTGAGCTTGTTACTTTGCGAGCAGAGGTGACTCAGTTTCAGTCCACAAGCATCTTGATGCTATGGGGCGAGGTCCCTCTACCAGATGCACCTATCTCTATGCCATCATAGATGCTTACTAGTGAGCCTACTCCTAGTGTGCAGCCTGAGATAGCTGCGAGTGTTGATGTTTATGTGGATGCGAATGTTCAGAAGGATGAGGATGATTTGGCCGAGAGGACTGATGAGGAGAAGTTGGGGAGAGAAAAACATGGGATTGCACGGACTTCTATGGAGTTGCAGGAGATCGAGAAGGTCATTGTTCTGGTGAGATACTAGTGAAGTCTCTTTAGACTCCATCATTCCTCTGAGTGTTGTGATGGGAACTGCTGCCCCAATTTATACTTCACGACTGCTTCTGGTGATCCTATTGCCGGACATTGATGCCCCAAATGATGCTTCCATTCCTGAAACCCAAGATCAGAGTTCTTCACAAGCTTAGCCTTTCATGATGACCCTTCTATCTCAGACTCCCGTGATTTTATTTTTCATTGCATTGAGGACACTGCTTGTTTCTTTTTGGTGGGTGAGGGCCTTTGAGCCAATAGTCCCTTTTTTCCTTGTATTTTGTTACTTTTAGTTTTGGATGATTGTATAAGTTTACTTTTGTTTATATTACAGTGTTTCTTTTTGTTGAATGTCTCTTTTTCATTCTCTCTTAATTTTTCAACCTTCTTGAGTTTTGAAAATCATGAAATGTTTGATTTTTTTTAATAATGATTCGAGGATCGATTGTGTTCGATATCGATTTCTTGAATGGTACTCATGATAAAGAATAATGTAGAGTGTTGGTGTTTTGAGAATGAAATCAATATGGTTGCACTTTTGAGTGATCTCTTTGAATGTTTTGTTGACTAGCTGCGTTTTGATGTGAGCCTTTCAATGAACATCACATGTACTCTTTTGATCTTTTCAGGATGTGCTAAATGAGTATATTTAAAATTTTCATGTGAGGTGAGGTCTTACTTGAAAGCATGTGTGTTGGCACGTCACGAGACTATCCCAGAGACACGGACACGGGACCTAGGACCACAAGTGACCCCAAGCTAACCCTATTGGTATAATCATGAGCATACTAAAGATAATAATAACTAATGCGGAAGCTAAATCATAAATAGAATGAAAAGGATGGGGAATACCCATATACTATAACTAAGATAAATGAAAACTGATGAGTTTAATATAAAGAAGATATTAACTCAATACTAAGCTGAATCTATCTATGTCTGAAAATAGCCTCTAACTGACTAGAAATGCTGGGACAGGACCCAGCTAAGTCTAGCAAAACTGAAACTAAAGGACTAAAAATAATACTGAAAAGAGACTCATGACTATTGTCCTCAGAGAATGAGGACTCACCACTGATTCTGCTGAAGTGGAGATCGAAAATCAATCTAAGAGTGATCTGGATGCTGAGAACCTAAACCTACATCACGAGAAGATGTAGCGCACGTATGCATCAGTACTTGAAAGGTACTGAGCATGTAGTATAGAGTAACGTTGAAATAACATATACCTGAACAAAGCAATAAATCAATGAAATAATCTGAACATGATATAAATACTGAATACTGAGCTAACTGGATGCAATGACCAATTTATAACATGCTGAGACTGAATATTGAATATACTAATACATGGTCAATGCAATAAAATATGACCGAACTGTGGGAGCTACTAATAAACGATAATAAAACCACATGAGCTAAATGTGGAGTCCGATATATATGCCCCATTGAGAGGACCTAATATACCCTGCCAGAGGTATAAAGGCATGATGCGTGATCACTAAAACGATTCCCACAGAGGGGACTTACAACCTACGTGGCTAGTAGTTCTGGGACTATTTGGGTACGCTGAACCCTAGTCCAACTCGGTATTATGCTACTCCCAATGGATTAAGTAATTAACATATTATGACTGAATTTATGTAAGTTACTGGATAGCTCGAACTGAACATGCAAACTGAGAATGCAACATTTAAACTGACATTGATGCATTAATAACTGAGGCATGTATAACTGAATAACTGAAATATCTGACCTCACATGTGTAATTCAAGAACTAAAGAAATATATAGCTAGGGTTCTGGAATTCATGCAATAAACTGAATATTAACATACTAATCTTATTTGGATCATTCTAAGAGCTAAGAACCCAATAATTCTATCATTCAAGAAACCCTAGGTCTAGTCATAATAAGGGAATCAAGAAACAGACTGAAAACTAGGGACTTAATGGGTGAAAGGAACCCACTAGTGAAATCCCACATACCTGGTGACGAATTTCACGGAGAAATCCGTTGATTTCTGGGCTGGAACTGAAGAAAACTTGTTGCGTTCTTGAACTAGGGTTCATGACTTCTTTCTCCTCTTAGCATTCTAATTTTTCTAAGTTTTGATTAATGATTTGACTTAGGTAAGTTCTAGTTCTGTTTCTAAGCTTAAACAGACTAAAACCTCATAATTTAGGGTCAAAATGACGTAGCTTAGGGGTCCAACGAAATAGGAAAATTACCAAAACAACCCTAACTTAATTCTGGTGAAGCCCATCCACGGAAGGAATGACGGTCCGTCGTTTGATCTACCGGCCGTCGTTTGGGTCCGTCGGCCAAGTTTGTCCGGCAGGTCTTCACTAAAATGAGTATAACTTTTTACTCGTAGGTCGGATTTTAGCAAACTTGGTGGCGTTGGAAAGAAGATTCAATTATCTATCATTTACTTGGTAATGAGACATATAATTCATTTTTTCTAAAAGTTTTGACCATTTGAAGTTGACCCAATCAACATTTTTTCCTCTAACTGGATGCTGACCCTCATATACGGTCAGACCTACGGATCGTGCATTGAACGACGGTCTATTTTAGTCGACCGTAGTTCATGTCAAAGCCTGGGTAAAGGAGTCTTGATCAACGGACGCGGACCATGGGTCTATCCGTGGGTCGAGACTTAGCCAATTTTCTGAGCTAGGTTTAGGGAGGGGTTGCAGTGGTGAACCACAGACCACCAGCACAGGCCGTGGTCTGACTTACGGTCCGTGGATGGCAGCCGTGCGTTGCACCTGCAACTTCTCAAAATCTGCATTTTTGTCTATTTATGATACGGGGTGTTACATTATCTTCCCCTTGAGAACACTCATCCTTGAATGAAGACTAAACTAGATGAAATGGAGGGAAATGGCTGCAATCCCTACCACTAAACACTGAGAACTGAATTTCTAACTGAACTGAGTTCCAAGAACATGCAAATACGCTGAAAATGCAAGTACAAACTGAAGGAACATGATTCTAAGACTGAATTTATGCATGAATGACTGAAAAACTGAAGAGGAACTATTACCTCAAGCTGGAGTGAAATTAAAAGGAAAGAGGTGAGGATACTTGACTTTTATGGCCGCTTCTGCTTCCCAAGTGGCTCCCTCTACGGACTGATTCATCCACCAAACCTTGACTGAAGCGACTTCTTTGTTTCTCAACCTCCTAACTTGACGATCAATAATCTCAACTGGTACATCCTCATAAGAAAGGCTATCTTTTACAGCCATAGTCTCTAATGGGACTACGGATGCTGGATCACCCACACACTTCTTCAAAAGTGAAATGTGAAAGACTAGATGCACTGCTGCCAAATCTGCTGGCAACTCTAACTCATAAGCCACTTTACCAATCCTTTTCAAGATCCGGTAAGGGCCTACATAACTGGGACTAAGCTTTCCTTTCTTTCCAAATCTCATCAGCCCCTTCATAGGTGACACTTTTAGGAAAACCCAATCATCAACTTGGAACTCTAGTTCCCTTCTTCTCACATCTGCATAAGATTTCTAGTGACTTTGGGCAGTCTTAAGTCTATCTCTAATGAGTTGCACTTTATCCATAGCATTAAGGACTGAATTTGGACCTATCAAGGCTGCTTCACCTACTTCAAACCAACCAACTGGAGATCTACATCCACGCCCATACAATGCCTCATAAGGGGCCATCTGAATGCTGAAATGGTAACTATTGTTGAAGGCGAACTCAATACGAGGAAGGTGATCGTCCCAACTACACTTGAAGTCGATCACACAACCTCTCAACATGTCCTCTAAGGTGTGAATGGTATGCTCTGCCTGACCATCCGTATGTGGATGAAATGTTGTGCTAAGGTTAACCTGAGTACCAAGACACTTCTGAAATGACTTCCAGAAATGAGAGGTAAGCTGAGGACCTTTATCTGAGATGACAGACAAAGGAACCCCATGCGACCTCACAATCTCATTAATGTAAAGCTTGGCATAATCCTCCGCCGAGTATGTAGTCTTGACCGCCAAAAAGGGAGAAGACTTAGTAACCCTATCAACAATCACCTAAAAGGAGTCATGATGTCTGCGAGTACGAGGTAAACCTGTGATGAAGTCCATGTTGATCACTTCCCACTTCCAAGTAGGAATGTCAATCTCTTGAGTCATGCCTCCTGGTTTATGATGTTCTACCTTGACTTGCTGGAAATTGGGGCACTTAGCCACAAAGTCTGCTATATCTCTTTCCATACCATTCCACCAATAGAATTCCCGCAGATCGTGGTACATCTTAGTGGTGCCTAGATGGATAGAATATCTGGAGTTATGGGCCTCTGCAAGGATATGTTGTCTCAACTCGTCCACATTAGGAACACATAATCGACCCTGGTAGCGAAGCACACCATCTCCCCCTTAGGAGAAAACCTTCACTCTCTGATTGTGGAATGCACCCTTAAGTTCAAGCAAGATTGGATCACTATCTTGCTTTTCCTTAACCCCTACTACCAACGAAGATTCTGCCCCATTTTGAACCGTTACACCACCATCTGATATGCTCAGAAGACAACCTCCTAGGCGAGCAAGTCTATGAACATCCTTTGCTAGATCTTTTCTTTCTTCCTTAACATGTGCTACACTACCCATAGATAATCTGCTAAGAGCATCTGCAACTACATTCGCCTTACCCGGATGGTAATGCACACTAATATCATAATCTTTGAGTAACTCAAGCCACCTTCTCTAGCAAAGATTCAACTCTTTCGGGGTGAATACATACTGGAGGCTCTTATGGTCTGTGAACACATCTACATGAACACCATACAAGTAGTGTCTCCAAATTTTGAGTGCAAACACCACTACTGCA
Source organism: Solanum gracilifrons (assembly GCA_029582605.1). NCBI lineage: Eukaryota > Viridiplantae > Streptophyta > Magnoliopsida > Solanales > Solanaceae > Solanum > Solanum gracilifrons. The sequence goes on along the minus strand of JAJOOH010006828.1, from coordinate 14,602 downwards.
AGTTCGAGGTCATGAGTCGGATAATTTTTCTCATGTACCTTAAGTTGTCTAGAAGCATAAGCTACAACCTTACCTCGCTGCATCAATACAGAAACTAGGCCAACCCTAGATTCATCACAAAAGATCACATAACCATCTAAACCCTCTGGTAGAGTCAAAACAGGAGTTGTAGTCAACCTTGTTTTCAGTTCTGCAAAGCTTTTCTCACAATCATCTGACCATAGAAACTTGACCATCTTCTAAGTCAACTTAGTCAATGGTGAGGCTATGGATGAAAATCCTTCCACGAACCGTCTGTAATAGCCCGCTAGACCTAAGAAACTTCTGATATATGTAGCAGAAGTACGTCTGGGCCATTGTTTCACTACTTCTATCTTCTGGGAATCTACTCGAATTCCTTCACTAGACACAATATGCCCAAGGAAAGCAACTGATTGTAACCAAAACTCGCACTTGTTAAATTTTGCAAATAACTGGCGAACTTTGAGAGTTTGTAGAACAACTCTCAAATGACTAGCATATTCTTCCTCATTCCTAGAATAAATGAGGATATCATCAATAAAGACGATAACGAACAAGTCTAAGTACTGCTTGAACACTTTGTTCATCAAATCCATGAAAGCTGCAGGAGCATTGCTTAGTCCAAATGACATAACTATAAATTCATAATCACCATACCGAGTTCTGAAGGTTGTCTTCGGAATGTCACTCTATCTGACTTTAAGCTGATGATAACCTAATCTGAGGTCTATCTTTGAGAAATGACTGGCACCCTAAAGTTGGTCGAACAAATTATCAATTCTGGGGATGGGATACTTATTCTTGATTGTGACCTTGTTCAACTGCCTATAGTCAATGCACATTCTGAGAGAACTATCTTTCTTCTTTATGAACAACACTGGTGCACCCCATGGTGAAATACTAGGTCTAATGAAGCCCTTATCTAGAAGGTCTTTCAACTGCTCTTTAAATTCCTTAAGCTCAGCTGGAGCCATTCTGTAAAGAGGAATAGATATAGACTAGGTATCTGGAAGAAGATCGATTCCAAAGTCAATTTCCCTATCGGGAGGGACTCCGAGAAGATCTTCTGGAAACACTTCTGGAAACTCATTAACCACTGGAACTAACTCAAGAGTTGGAGATTCGAAACTAGAATTCTTAACCCGAACTAGATGAAAGATATAACCCTTAGAGGTCATCTTTCTGGCCTTAAGGTAAGAAATAAATCGATCCATAGACACTAAGCTACTACCCTTCCATTCTAGGATTGGTTCGTCTAGAAACTGAAAATGAACAATCCTATTTCTACAATCAACTGAGGCATAACAAGAATCTAACCAATCCATGCCTAGAATGACAACGAAGTCTACCATTTCTAACTCTACAAGATCTGCTCAGGTGACTTTCTGAGAGACTGTACAGGGCAATTTCTATATACCCATCTAGCTATAACTGGGTCACCAACTGGAGTAGAGACTGAGTAGGGTTCTGGAAAAGTTTCTGGGCTAACACTGAATTGGACTGCTATGTAAGGAGTTGCAAAAGACAAAGTAGCCCCTGGATCTAACAATGCATAAAAATCAAGATCAAAGACTCGTAGCGTACCAGTGACTACATCAGGCGAATCTTCTTGATCTTGACGAGCCTGAAGAGCATAGAGCCAGTTTTGGCGCTGTCCGGCACGTACCAGATGAGTTACCCTGCTGAGTCGGGCGACCTACTGGTGTTGCTGAAGTTGTAGACTGAGCTCTATCATTATTTCCTTCTTGACCCTGTCTAGAAGGATAATCCTTCATCTATGACCAGACTGACCACACCCAAAACATCCTTCCTTACCTGCAAGGCACTCGCCCGGATGACTCTTGTTACATTACGGGCAAGTTAGGTAAGTTTTGGTGCCTGAAACACTACCTTGAGACTTAGAGCCTGACGCCCTACCTTTCTGATCGTTACGAAACCTAGGGGATGGAACACTAGCTGATAAAAGGGATGGAGTCGAAGACTTCTGCTGAAACTGCGAGCGATTCCCACCACCCTATTTCTGTTGGGAATACTCGTAGTTACCTGTTCTTGCTCTCTTAGTCTCCTTAGCCTGTTCCCTAAGCTTATCACCCTCAACCTACTGAGCATGAGTCATGAGCCTAGAGATGTTCATGTCTCCCAACAACATAGCATTCCTGCACCCTATTTTCACTAAGTCTGACACTCCATACAGAAACTTATTCATCTGATCCCTAGAATCGGCAACCATGTGAGGAGCATACCTAGAGAGTTGGTTAAACTTGAGCCCATACTTTTGGACAGTCATGTTATCCTGCCTAAAGTTCATAAATTCCTGGGTCCTTGCTTCTCTCAACTCTATGGGGAAAAACCTATCCAGAAAGGTTTCACTGAAACAATCCCAAGTAATAGGAGTTGCATCTATACCCCTTTTCTCCTTCCACTGAGTATACCAAATATGAGCCACATCCTTAAGTTGGTAAGATGCTAACTCAACCCAATCATTCCGAGTTACCTGCATCACTTCAAAGATTTTCTTGATCTCATCCAAGAAATTATGGGGATCCTCACCAGTTTGTGATCCTAAGAACTCAGGCGGATTCATCCTAACAAAGTCACGGACCCTCGCTGCTGTTGATCCACCATTTGCATTCACAGAAGCTTGAAACCGCTAATTATTCTGGTTGGCCGCACTCCGAGCCAACATCTGAATGGCGTTCCTGAACTCTGCATTCGACACTTCTTGATCAAGGACTGGATGAGCTGCATTTGCGTTCTACGAGGAGGCATGATCACTGAAACGCAGAACGTCGAGTTAGAATGGAATTTAGATCATACCTTACGCACGATAAGAGTAACAAGAAAATAAAGATTTCCTAAAACACTTTGTAGCCTCCCCCTTATTAGATGTGGTGCACTTCATACCCATGAAAGGACTCTACCTAATGCTCTGATATCAAGTTTGTCACGCCCCAAGACTACCCCCGAGACGCGAACACGGGACCTAGGACCACAAGTGACCCCAAGCTAACCCTGCTGGATAATCATGAGCATACTAAAGATAATAATAACTGATGCGAAAGCTAAATCATAAATAAAATGAAAAGGATGGGAAATACCCATATACTATAACTAAGATAAATTATAACTGATGAGTTTAATACAAAGAAGATATTAATTCAATACTAAGTTGAATCTATCTATGTCTGAAAATAGCCTCTAACTGACTAGAAATGCTGGGACAGTCCCAGTTAAGTCTAGCAAAACTGAAACTAAAGGACTAAAAATAATATTGAAAAGAGACTCATAACTATTGTCCTCGGAGAATGAGGACTCACCACTGATTTTGCTGAACTGGAGATCCGGAATCGATCTAAGCGTGATCTGGATGCTGAGAACCTGATACTACATCACGAGAAGATGTAGCACACGTATGCGTCACTACTTGAAAGGTACTGAGTATGCAGGATAGAGTAAAGCTGAAATAACATATAACTGATCAAAGAAATAAAGCAATGAAATAATATAAACATGATATAGATACTGAATACTGAGCTAACTGGATGCAATGACTAATTTATAACATGCTAAGATTGAATACTGAATATACTTATACATGGTCAACGCAATAGAATATGACTGAACTATGGGAGGTACTAATAACTGATAATAAAACCACATGAGCTAAATGTGGAGTCCGATGTATACGCCCCATCGAGAGGACCTAATATACCCTGCCAGAGGTATAGAGTCATGCTGGCGTGATCACTGAAATGATGCCTACAGAGAGGACTTACAACCTACTTGGCTAGTAGTTCTGGGACTATTTGGGTACGCTGAACCCTAGTCCAACTCGGTATTATGCTACTCCTAATGGATTAAGTAATTAGCACATTATGACTGAATTTCTGTGAGTTACTGGATAGCTCGAACTGAACATGCAAACTTAGAATACAACAATTAAACTGATATTGATGCATTAATAACTGAGGCATGTATAACTGAATAACTGAAATATCTGACCTAACATGTGTAATTCAAGAACTAAAGAAATACATATTTAGGGTTCTGGAATTCATGCAATAAACTGAATATTAACATACTAATCTGATTTGGATCCAATAATTCTATCGTTCAAGAAACCCTAGGTCTAGTCATAATAAGGGAATCAAGAAACTGACTGAAAACTAGGGACCTAATGGGTGAAAGGACCCTACTAGTGAAATCCCACATACCTGGTGACGAATTTCTTGAAGAAATCCGTTGATTTCTGGGCTGGAACTGAAGAAAACTTGTTGCGTTGTTGAACTAGGGTTCTTGACTACTTTCTCCTCTTAGCGTTCTAATTTTTCTATGTTTTGATTAATGATTTGAATTAGGTAAGTTCTAGTTATGTTTCTAGTCTTAAACTACCTAAAACCTCATAATTTAGGGTCTAAACGACGTAGCTTAGGGGTCCAACGAAATAGGAAAGGGACCAAAACAACCCTAACTTAATTTTGGCGAAGCCCATCCATGGAAGGAACGACGGTCCGTCGTTTGATCTACCGGCCGTCGTTTGGGTCCGTCGGTCAAGTCTGTCCGGCAGGTCTTCACTAAAACAAGCATAACTTTTTACTCAGAGGTCGGATTTTAGCAAACTTGGTGGCGTTGGAAATAGAAATCAATTATCTACCATATCATAGGTTATGGACACATAATTCATTTTGTGATAAGAGTTATGACCATTTGAAGTTGACCCAATCAATAATTTTCCTCTAACTGGCTGCTGACCCTCATATACGGTAAGACCTACGCACCGTGCATTGAACGACGGTCCATGCTGGTCGACCGTAGTTCGTGTCAGAGGCTAGTTAAACGACTCTTGATCTACAGACACAGACCACGGACCGTGGTCTGACCTACAGACCGTGGGTTGGGACTTAGCCGATTTTCTGAGCTGGGTTTAGGGAGGAGTTGTAGTGGTGAACCACGGACCACCAGCACGGGCAGTGGTCTGACCTACGGTCCGTGGATGGCAACCATGGGTTGCACCTGCAACTTCTCAAAATTTGAATTTTGCTCTATCTAGGATACGGGGTGTTACATGTGTGGAGTCCTAGAATTTGTATTGTTAGTCCAATTGTTTAAATCTTGGTGAATGTAAGGTATAATATTAGGAAATAATTCAAAAAGAGAACCCAAATGCCTATAATCATTTGTGACTACCTTGTGAGGGTGTGTATCCATTGTGGTAACTTTTGAGCCTAATCAATTTGTTGAAAATACCAAAAGAAAACCTCTTGAGCCAAAATATCCCTACCTTCTCACCTAAAATCCCTTTTGAGGGATTCTTATATCTTAATAACCAACTTAGGCCTAAAGCCTAAGTTGGGATGTGGAAAGAAAGGAAGAATGAAACTCAAGTGAAGAGCAAATAAAGATGAAATGCGACTCAACTTTGGAGTTATTTACAAAATCAAGGAACCGCTCCTTATAAAGAAATCATTGTGGTGAAGACATCTTGAAAAATGGAAATTAAAAAGAGAGTTGATGAAATAAAGGGGATTCCAAATAAATTGAGTAAAAAGTGAATGTTTGAGTTCTAAAATGAAAAAGAATGAAAAGAACTTGAGAAAAGATGAAGATGACTGCAACAATGCTTTGAAAAGGTAAAGTCAGTGAGCCAAATTGACCATACCTTAACCCTCAGCTCCATTACAAGCTTAAAATACCCTTGATATCTTTCATGAACTAGGTTGTGTGATGATTGGAAAATATGGGCGAACCTGTTAGACAAAGCTTGCATATGTTTCTCTTTTGAAAGAGTGAGAGTTGCATTGATTCCTTATGTCTTTGTTGATTTTCTTTGTGAAAGCATGGAATCGTTCTTGATCTGAGGGAACTTGAATGCATTTATTGAAACATGGTCTTACATTAGACAAGAAGCAAAAGTGAGCATGAGCTTGTGTTAAGAATGTCTAGTCATCATTTGAAGCTTGTTGTTCATGATTGAGTGTAGCATATTGTTGAGAGTGGTTTTGTTATTGCACTTGCATGTTAGCTCTCGTTGAATACTATTGTAGAAACCCTTATTGAGCTAATTGTGTTCTTAATTTACTTGAGGACAAGCAATAGTTTAAGTTGGGGTATTGATTAGTGGTAAATTTGCACTCATTTAAAATCTACTTACATCAATATTTAGTGTCCTCAATGCCTAAATTTGTCCTATTCTAATGACATGTTGATGATTTGCAGCTATGAAGGCCAATGGACAAGGCAAGGATTGATGTTTCAAAGAATGGCCAAAAAATCAAAAAGAACTGCAAACTATACATTGTTGACCACCAAACGAGAAAGGCAGATCACCCAGTGAACATGACTTTTCCCAAAATGACAGTGCACAACAATTGCGTCTACCGTGACAGGTTATCATTCATATCACATGTGAGACTAAGCTCAAAATGTCATGCCTTGTAAATAACTTGTATTTAGGTTGTAAATAACATCATGCTTGCTTTCATGTTTAAAAGTCATAAATGCATAAGAGATCATAGACATCATGCTAAATCAGTGCAACAATGTGTTTAAAACTAACACGAAACAATAAAAATAGGAATTGATGAAGAAAGACCATAATTTCATAATAATCCTAGCTTTTCTCTAACAATCTTTTGAAAATCTTGAGAATCAAAATATTTTAGGCATGAGAGCGAAGGGTACTCTCATTGAATCTTGACATATTTTAGACACTCTAAATTTAGGAGAATCTTTGGAGAAAGAGATACCCAGAACTAGATCTTGAACCCTAGAGGTGGATTTTGTTTAAGACCATTGGATTCCATGAGTAAAAAGGTGTAATTTGTGTTAAGATGAAGAAATTATGAAATTCCATGGTCAAATGTTAACTTGAATGAATGATTAATTAAATTAAGGAATGAGATTCTTTTGGGAACCAATGGACAAATGGAATACATTAGTGAATTCCCACATACTTTTATTATCAAAGTCCTAAAAGCAATAGAGATTGAAGTATTTGAAGCTTGCAACCCTAGAATTTCTTCCTTGAGCTTGATAGAGAATTTGAGGGGATGAACTTGGATGGGATTTGGGAATTTGAGAGAATGAGAGGGTTTGGGTAGATTTTTAGGAATTTAAAATCAGTTATAGAGGTAGCTATAGGTCCAAAATGATATAGTATAGAGGTTAATTGGGTAGGAAAATACCAAAACACCCTTTCATTAAAACTACAAAAAATGACCTACAATCTCTTATAGGATCCATAGAACTTCCTACAGTCCGTAGATAGGACTCATAGACCACAACATCGGTACCAAAACTGAACTTTTCAATTTGAATCCAACTTTCAAATTTATGTGGTCTTACAATATCTTCACCTTAGGAACATTTGTCCTCGAATGGGACTTAAGCTAGCATGAATAGAGTAGGAGATAAACAAACAATCCAACATGAATGCAAATTTCATCATAATACACATAAACAAGGAAAAATCACTCCAAGCTAAATCATAACATCAAAATCAAGTTTTTTCATGAACATGCATGCATATGAAAATATGAGAATGACTTAAGCGCATGAATCTAAAAATTTAACCATGAGGAACTAATACCATAAGATATAATAGAAGCAGAGGGAAAAAGTTTGAGATACTTGAATATCATATCAGCTTTGGCTTCCTAAGTAGCACCCTTGACTAACTGAGTCCTCCATAGAACTTTCACATAGGTGACTTCTTTATTCCTCAACTTCCAAACTTGTCGGTCCAAAATCTCAACCATTTTCTCCTCATACGAAAGAGTTTCCTTTACTCCCAAAGTTTCCAATGACCATATAGACGTTGAATCCCCAACACACTTTTTCAACAAGTTGACATGAAATGCTAGATGCACTGATGAGGTAACTCCAATTCATAAGAAACCTTGCCAATACACCTTAAAATTTGATTTGGGCCTACATATCGAGGACTGAGTTTCCCTTTCTTTTCAAATCTCATCACACCCTTCATGGGTGAGATTTTCAAGTAAACCCAATCATGAATTTTAAAATTTGAGCTCTCTTCTTATAACATCGAAATAGGACTTTTGTCGACTTTGAGCCATTTTTAACCATTCATAATTTAGTCAAACCTTTTCCATAACTTAATGAACTAACTCGAGCTCTATCAAAGCAACCTCACCAACTTCAAACCAACCAATAGAAGACCTACACCTCCTACCATAGAGAGCCTCAAATGGAGCCATCCCAATACTATAATGATAGCTATTATTATAAGCAAACTTGGTCAAAGGAAAATGATCATTATAATTACCCTTCAAATCAATAACACAAGATCTCAACATATCTTCCAAGGTAAGAATAGTACCCTTGGCTTGCTCATCGGTTTGAGGATAAGAAGTTGAGCTAATTTCACTTAATACCAAGGCCCTTTTGGAACAACCTCCAAAAGTGAGATGTAAATTTAGAACCATGATCAGAGATAATGGATAAAACACTCCATGCAACCTCACCATTTCTTGGATATAAAGCTTGGCGTACTCTTCATCTAAAAATAGAGATTTTATGAGAAGAAAGTGAGCTGATTTCATTAATCAGTCAATAATAACCCAGATCGAATCAAACTGATTATGAGTACAAGGTAGACCCGTAATAACCCACTGGGTTTCTGATGCTTAACTTTCACTTATTGACAATTAGGACACTTAGCCATAAATTCCATAATATCCTTCTTCATCCCATTCAACCAGTAGACTTCTCACAAATCATGGTACATCTTGGTGGCTCTCGGGTGAATAGAATATCGAGTACTATAAGCTTTTGTTAAAATCTATTTTCCATCAATATCTGAAACATATAACCGACCTTGGTATCAATGGACACCTTCTCCCATTGGATGAAAGCCCCAATGGCTTTTTTGGAAATCAACTTTTTCAAATCAACTAATACCAGATCAAGATCTTGCTTAGCCTTCACATCCTATTTTCTGAATCTGTAATACCTTGGATTTTAGAAAAGGAAAAGATAGCATTTTAGTCACTGTTGTGTTCTACGGGTCCAATCTACGAGACGTAGACATTTCTACGGACCATAGAAGGCACCCGTAGAAAGTGGGTTGAATTTTTTGGAAAATCAATTTTCAGTATCTTATCCTACGATTGACCAGGATTGTCCGTTGAATAATCTACAAATCGTAGATAGGTTCCATAGTAGAAATCCAGACCTGATGAAGTTTTGGGGTTAAAGTTGAGTTGTACGAGTAGGGTCTATAGACAGTAGATGGGTCCTGTCAAAGTTGGGTAAATATAAGGTCCTAGTACTTGGTCTACAGTTGAATAGTATGGGCCATAAAAAATTTTACGGTTCATTAGTCAGACCCACAGACTAGTCCAAACTTTATTTATTAGGGGATTTCAGGTTTTTTTATATGTTTTAGACCTATGCTTTGTTGTTTTGGCATCTGCCCTAATCCCTATATAAAGATTTTATGTCCTAAATTTATCCACTTCAAACTCATTCTCCTATTTCCCAAAAACCTAACTAAATTCACTCTCTCAAATCCCCTTCCAAGCTAAGTAAGAAGAAGAAACTAGGGTTCAGTCCTAGGTCATCAATTCACCATTCATCTTGGTCTTTGAGTAGCAAGGTATGTGGGTATTCACTCATGGAGTCCATTCCTCTGTGGGGTCCCCAATGTTTTCAATTCCTCAAATCAATTTTAGTTAATCAAATTAGGGTTCTTCTTAATTTCTCCATAGGTGTCATCCAATTATGAATCAATTGTTGTTTAAACTTTCTATAGCATGATTTAATGTAATTACATGATATTTAATTGACATTATATGAACCCATTCATGATCCATAGTTTTCAACTATGAACCTATGAAGAACCCATGAACCTATGAACTATGAATTTTGAAAGGTTATTCATGTCTTGTGAAAATGATGCTACTGCTTTTAGATGAAAGTATCAATGTTGTTGTGAAAGTGATACTCACATACGAATATGATTATTATTTTGAAAGGTATTTCTCACATATAGATTCACATTGGTGAAATGTTTTCTCACCTTTGTTTGAGTTGTGTTTTAAGGAGCTATTCTATATTTTGAATTTAAGATGTGGTTTGGTTAATCATTGACATTAATATGTTATACTGATAATTGATTTTTATCTATTCCATTGGGATTTAGACTTAGCACCGAGAGGGATTTGAGGTGGAGGCTCAAATAGGATAGTCGCCAAACTACATTCCCCCATAGAATTATCTTAAATGATCTAGCTAGTGGATCCACTTTAGAAATAGATGATGTGTATGGATTCTACCTTGGCAAGTAAAACCCTCTTCTTTCGATATGAGAGATATACCGGATTCTATAATATTGCTCACATGATCTTATTGTCGGTTAAACCTAATATCCCACAAAACTGAATATGTTCCATCAATTATTCTAAATGCATTGACCATATCTTATGATTTATTCGTTGTTGCTTCTTTAAGCCTAAATGTTCTAATGATGGTCATATCTTACATGTTTAAACTCTTCGTGCTATCATGACTATTTATGTATATTTCCCCATACTTTAAACATTCCATGTATTAATGCATACTTGTGCCTACATTGCACCATTAATGTAGGGTCCGACGCTCCTACCTCTCAAACTTGTGGCTAGTTTCTCATTTTATCGGATTTGAAGAGTTGGTGAGTCCTCATGTTCCGAGGAATGATACACATTTACTTGATTAATTTCTTTCTAGTTTTTGGATGATGTATGTGATGTGTGGGTTACGCCCCAATCACTTCTTTTGATTTTTTAGATGGCTTGTTGATACTATGTTAGATTTCCACTTTTTCAAACTCTTTTATGATATGAAAATGTTTCTTTGAAGTGTTTATTTATATTATCTTGTATGATGTATGGTAAGTGGATTAGGTAGAGCTTTTTGGGTTTTTATACGACATGTGACACCTAGGGTATACTTTGGGTCATGAAAAAATTATTCCGAAAAATCACACCATCTTCATTAGAATCAACCAAGCGAACACCCCATCTGGCCAACCTATGAACATCTCAAACAAACTCCTTTTTACCATTCTTAACATGAGCAATACATCCCATTGATAGTCGACTAAGGTTGATTTTCTTGATAGGTTCTTTCCCCTTGAGATTAGGGAGGCAAAGGTACTTTAGTTCATTAACTTTCGTCATGGGAATATGAGTGTCAAGTAAACGTAGTGGCAGATGCTTGATGTGCCATGAACGTATAGCACATTTGACGTCCAAAACAATGGATTAGTGCAAAAAGTCAAGCATGTTAATGTGGATATTATGGTTATTTAGTTAATGTGCAGATAAAATACTTTGAATAAAGTGATGGGAGGAAAGAAGTGAAAGTGAAGTGTGAAAGATTGTACGGCTGGCTATATGATCTGTGGTGCTATGTAGGGGACGTGAAGATGCTCGTGGAAGTGACTGGGAAGAAATAAAGTTGAATTCTAGTGATAAAAGACGTTAAACGTGTCGTGGTGTCTTGTATGGGTCGTACAATGGCTTGCGAAGTAGTTGCTAGTGAAGTTGACATTTTTTGTTTAATTCTTGGTTCATGAGAGGTTTTTAAGGGATATGAAAAGCTTCGCAGACTGCTTAGCCTGCTCGTAAATTGAGTCGACTATTATGCTTCTTACTTCATGTAGGACTCTTATCAAAGTCTATTTTAATTCCTTAGGGTTTATTTTTTATAGTATTATCAATAATCTGAGACAAGTTCTTTGTGGAGAAACGATAGTTTCCTTTTTGACACATTTGGTTGATACTTTTGATGAGTACTTTTGGTCTTGATTTCATGCTCATAATAAAAAAGATTTTGGTTTTCAATTATTGTAAGTCTACTTTGTTATTCTTTCATTAATGTCTACTTCTTGTTTTACTGAAACTATGAGCGGCTAAACACCATAACTAGGGTTGTGGGAACCATGACCAAAATACAACGCCAGAATCAAACATGAATAACTTTTGATTGACGAAAGCATATGTCATTTCTATTTTCATAATGAATTTTTTCTAATAAGTGTAACATTAGAACATGCTTTTGTTCACCACTTGTTGATATACCATGAGTTTACGGTATTTTTGATGCATTTCACTTAGAGTTTGTGTGTGTCTTGGGCTGTTTGTTATTAGATATAATGGTTTTTATGTAATTTTTTGTAGGAAATTGGTTCGGAAGTGGTTGAGAGAAAACGGGACTGAAATGGCAGCAGCAGCAACCAACAAAGTCTACCACGGACCGTAGGACCAGTGATGGCCCGTAGGTGATGCAGTGTAGGTGTGAGTTCAAGGGAATTTGATCAAGTGTGGAACCACGAATTCCAATGACGCCCCATAGAGTGACTGACGGACCGTAGATCGTTGGCCATCGTTTGATTCAGAAAATCTAAGTTCCAGTACTTGAACCATAAAAGAGAAGGATGGGCCATAGTCCAAACCACAGACCGTCGATGGCAACCATCATTTGAAGGCCCTGGAATAGTTCCCAAGTGCTGACACACGAACCATAGGTTGACCCACGATCCGTAGGTTCAGTCGTCTGTCAAAACTGCATCCTGAACCAATTTTCCTTATTTTCGTTTCCTAATTGGTTTAGGATTTAAATACTATAAATATTAGTTGTTATTTCCATTTTTGGGCGTTAGACAATATTGGAAACTTTTCTTTTTGTTTTTGGAAGTATTTTGCAAACACTTTGGAACTTAAATTTCGAAAGCTAATTTATGGAATTTGCACTTTGAATTTCAATTCAAGATTTTGGTTTTCATCTATTCTAATTGTAAGTTCATGATTTATTTTATTAACCCTAATATGAATTGTGAATTCTCAAGCATGAGTAGCTAAATCCACAACTAGGGTTGTGAGAACCATGAGCAATTAACAACGTATGATTAATAACTACGTATTTCTTGAATAGTGTTTATGCATGAATTGTTAATCTTTTCATTTAAAAGTCTTTCTAGCGGTGCGCAACGTTAGAACTCGTCTTGTTTCTACTTGCCTTACCAAGGGGGTAATGAATGAGAGAAAAGTAATGATTAGGAAAATCTAGAAATGAAATCTACTAACTTGTTTTAAGGACTTCAGCTAGAGAGAAGGTAGTCTTCTTCACGAGTATGCAAGAGTCAACTCCAAAACACTCTAATTCTGATAGGAGAATAGTGATATTCATCTAATAGGACTGAAAGGTGTTTGGATGTACATAGCTTGCTATAAGTACATGAATTTGTTAAGAAATCGTTATTTGTGTAAGGATTCAAGTTGTAAGTCTAAAGGTCATGGGAACACAATCCTAGTCTACTTAAATCAGACATCAAATCTTGGAGCTACTGTCTGCTACTGTTAACTTTCAATTTTAATAAAAAATGGTTACTCGAATACAAAACAAATCAATATTTACTTTTTGCAAAAAAAAAATCGGAAGCATTAACCACAACTGGATATAAGCACTGGTCCATTTATTTATACTTTAAATTCCTTATGGCATCGACCTCAACTAAAGTTGAGTTCTATAGTTGACTTCGACCGTTTATACTCCATGATTATGGTTTATGTTTGGACGTATCAAATTTTGGCGTCGCTGCCGAGGAATTTCGATTCAGAAATACTGTACTAAGTATTACTTTAGTTGTAATTGTATTTTCTAATTTTGCTTCTTGTTTCTTGTCAGTGCCATCTACAAGTGAAATAGTTAGTGCATGCCAAACACTAGAAGTAAGGGAGCACATTTGATTCCTACGATCCTAAGTTGAAATGAACTAATAGGAGAAAGGTGAATGCACAAGAACATAAAGCCCAAAGAAAGAGGCTTAGACATGATACTGAGGCCCTAGCTAGGGGTGTTCACAATAATGCCAATGACCTAAACATAGTGCATGTTGAGGACGAAGTTGAAGAAGAGTTTACCCCTCCTCAACAACAACTACTTGCTCCAAGAGGTCGAGGCCAACAACCAAGATGTGTTGCATTAGAAGAGGATCATCTAGAATTAGATGGAGCAGGAGCTATTTGAGCTATAGTACTCCCAGTACTGCCACCAGGGCTAAAATTCACCATTACTGGTACCATGATTCAACTATTGAACCTGAAGGGGGTTGTTTAGAGGTACAAATATTGAGGACACGAATCAACACTTGATGAACTTCGTCACTACTTGCAAATCGGCTGAGATTCCTGGAGTTAGTTAAGCTGCGATGAAACTGAGGTTGTTCCATTGTCTCTAACTTGGGAAGCAACAAATTGGCTGAATGAGTTACCGCATGAATCGATAAGAACTTGGGCAAAATTGAGGGAAGATTTCATGGAGAGGGTTTTCCATAAGTAAAAGAGTTTCAAATGAAAGATGAGATAGGCTCTCACAAGCAAGTGTCAGGAGAAGCAATGCATGACACATGATGGAGATGTAGCCGAAATCTAAAGAAGTGCCCAAATGGAAATGGGGCAGTGCAAGGCGGGGACGGGGCAGGGGCGGGGCGGGTTTAGCTTAACCCACAAAATTTTTAATCCGCCCCACCCCGCACAACATTTTTGTTATTTTCAACCCGCCCACCCTGCCCCGC
>JAJOOH010006827.1:0-24877 GCA_029582605.1 Solanum gracilifrons | reverse complement strand
TGAGTATTCCTTGAGTTGAGTAAGTTTTAGAAGAGGTAAGTATGTTTCCTTTTTTATCAAGTTTCAAGCTTATGTTATGCTTTAGAATTCCCCTTACATGCTCGTACATTGCATGTACTGAGCCATTTTGCTTGCATCCTTTCATGATGTAAATCTAGGTATTCAGGATCATCAACAGGAGCTTCGTTGATACCACTTGGAGTTTGAGTTAGCTATGGTGAGCCTCCTTGCTTGCGGAGGATTTCATGTACTTTTCAGTTATATCAATTGCTAGAATGTCGTGGGTATTGTCCCGACTTCCATCTTTGTCAATTAAAGGCTTCATAGATAGATATTAGAGTTTGAGAAGTTTGTTTCATTTATCTTATTAAATGTATTAAAGACTTGAGTTGCCTATTGTTGGCTAGTATAATGTTCTATTTTTATTCAGAGCTATGCATTTGAATTAAAGATTTGTAAGCTTCATGAATTTTATTCAGTTTTTAAGCTTTGTATGCTTGAGTTAGTCTTCCACTTGTAGTCAGCCAGGATGAGGGTTCGCCTGGGGACCAACAATAGATCTCGAGTGCTGTCCACAACCAGGGTGTAGACTAGGGTCGTGACATTCATAGTTCCAAGGTTGAGAAAGATCCGCAAGAGTTCATTGATGAAGTGTACAAGGTGTTTATGATCATGAGAGTGATGATAGTGGAAAATGAATAACTTTCCGCTTATGAACTTAAGGTTGTCGCCCAAATATGGTTCAACTAATGGAAGAAAGAGAGGGTGGTTGATGCGATTCTCTTGATTGGGAAAACTTTAAGGTTGCTTTTCTTGATAGGTTATTTCCCCTTGAGGTGAGGGAGACCAAGGCACTTGAATTCATCAACCTTCATCTAAGGAACATGAGTGTGGAGGAATATGCTTTTAAGTTCACACAATTTCTCCTACTATGGTTGTCGATCCTAGGGAAAGAATGAGTAAGTTTGTTTTGGGTATTTCCGAAATGGTGGTTAAGAAGTGCCATACCCCATGCTTTTTAATGATTTGGACAATTCTAATGTAATGGATAATGCTCAATAAATTGAACAGGAGTAACTTAAGGAAAGGTCTAGGGAGGCAAAGAGGGCCAACACTGGGATGATGATTTCTCATATTCAAGGTCTAAGAGACATGGTTGTTCTATTTTTCGCCAAAAGTTTCCCGGTCAAGGTTCCTCCAATGCTCCTCTTAAGCTCAACAAATATAGGGTGTCTAACCCTAAGCCTCAAGCAGGAAATGGTGGTGGATTTTCATCACCTACTAGTGCTAAATATAGAAGGAAGCACGAGGGTAAATGCTTAGCCGACACAGATGGTTGTTTGGTTGTGGTAAGAGTGGTTATAAAATAAGGGATTGTCAATCACATAAGTCTATGAGAAGATAAGGCAGACAAACTCTACTAGTGGTTCGGGTTCAAATGCTCCAGAGAAAAAATGGTTCTACGCACTTCAGATTCATCATGAGAAGGGTTCTCCCTATATGGTTTCTGGTATGTTAACGATCTTTCTTCTTGGTGTTTATGTTTTGCTTGCTCCCGGTGCTACCTTGTTGTTTGTGACGCAATATGTGACCATGAGATTTGATGTTCTTTTGGATATGTTGTTAGATCCTTTTTATCTCTACTCGCATTGGTCAATCTATTGTGGGTAAGAGAGGCTATAGAAGGTTTCCTATCTCCTTATCCCATAGATTTACTCATGTTGATCTTGTAGATCTTGATATGTTAGATTTCGATGTTATTTTTGGAATTGATTGGTTGCATTTATGTTATGCTTCTATTGATTATAGAACCTGAGTAGTCAAGTTTCAGTTTCCAAATGAACCCATCCTAGTGTGGAAGGGAAGAAATTATATGCCTAAAATTTAGTTTGTCTATTTTCTTAAAGCTATAAAGATGATTTCTAAGGGTTGCATATACCATCTTGTTCGGGTTAGGGATATGGATTCTAAAACCTCTACTCTTGAGTTGGTACCCATTGTCAATAAGTTTCAAGAAGTGTTTCCTGATTATTTTCCTAGTGTTCCCCCCAAAAGCGAAATTGACTTTGGTATCGACCTTCTTCTAGATACACAAACTATATCAATTCCTCCTTAACAAATGGTTCCGACTGAACTTGAGTAATTAAGGAGCAATTGAAAGATTTGTTGGATAAGGGTTTCATCCGACCGACTATCTGTCCATGGGGTGCTCCAGTTCTATTTGTTCGAAACAAATATGGTTCACTTCGTATGTGTATTGACTACCGGTAATTGAACAAGGTTATAGTTATGAACATATATCCTCTTCCAAGGATATATTATCAATTAGATCAACATAAAGGAGCAAGTTACTTCTCTAAGATTGGTAGACGATTGGGTAGCAACTCAAAGTCAGCAAAAGTCCTATGATGATGTTCGAAGGAGAGACCTTAAGTTTTAGGTAGACGATTGGGTCTACTTAAAAATTTCACCTATGAAGGATGTAATGGGATTTGGGATGAAGGGAAGCTTAGCCCCCGTTATGTGGGCCCATATAAGATTTTGAGGTGTATAGGCAAAATTTCCTATGAACATGATTTTCCTAATGGCTTGGCATTGGTACATCAAGTTTTCCATGTCTGCTTGTTGAAGAAATGCTTTGGAGATCCGAACTCCATAGTTCCCTTAGAAGGTTTGGGGGTTAAGGAGGATCTTTCTTATAAAGATGTTCCGGTTAAGATTTTAGACCAGCAAGTTATAAAGTTGAGAAACAAGGAAATTGCTTCTGTAAAGGTTCTTTGGAGGAATCAGTTAGTTGAGGGTGTTACTTGGGAGGCCCAGGCCAATATGATGTTCCATTATCCTCATCTTTTCTCTTTGTCCCTACTCTAGCTTGAGGTATTTAGTCCTTCGTTGATTACTCTTTTGGTTCATGCGTCTTAGATATTCCCATGATTCCACATTTAAGTATGTTCATGAAAAACTTGATTTTTGAGAAATTGAGTTGATTTGATAGATTGCCTTGTATTTATGTGCATTTCAATACGAACTGCATATATACATTATGAAATGATGTTTGAACATGCTTAAGCATCTGAGTTGATGTTTCCTCCTATGATATATGCATTTATGTGATTTCATTCATGTTGGGCTTTTAGGTTAAGTTCCTACCCTCCGTGAGATGTCTTCAATACCATTCGAGGACGAATGTTCCCAAGGGGGAGACAATGTAACACCTCGAATTTGAAAAGATGGAAAAAATTACAGCTTTTCTTGAAAGTGGTGCCAGTACCAACAGAACCACAGACGGCTTGTGAACTCGTACATGGAACGTAGGTGGAACCATGGGTGTCCTGTCCAATTCTTCTAAAACTGTCAAAATCCCAGTCCTTTTATAAAGTTTACTAGGATGGTCTCTCATCCAATATACGAGTCGTACATAGGTCTCGTACGTGAGTCTCATACTTAGTGTAATCTTAAGAAATTACAACTGGACCCATAAAGGCCATATACGAACGGTAGGTTGACCAACGGACCATAAATGGGTCCCCGTCAGTCAAGGGTCCATTAATTTTTTTCTAAACCCATCGACGGTTGACCAGGACAATCCGTAGGTGAACCCACAGACACTAGGTCCCCATAGTCGACGGAGGTTGGTAGTTATTTTTTGAAGGGATTATGGGTCTTTTCCTAATTATTCTAGCTCAATGCTATATTGTTTTATCTTTTATTATAGACCCTATATAAATGTTTTTACCCCGAAATTACCCAATTGAACTCATTCTTCTAAATTCTCAAATATGATCAAAGTTCTTCCCCAATATTTCTCACTCTAATGCTTGAAGAAGAAGTCTAGGGTTTCAAGGTCTAGTCTCCAAATTCACCCTTAATTGTGAGCTTTTGGCATCAAGGAATGATAGTATTCAACTATGGAGTCTTTTAACTCCACAAGGTTCCCAAATTCTCCATTTTTACAAGGTAGAATCTCCAATGGAAGTTAGGGTTTTACTCAACATCATGGGTTCTTTTCAAATATAATCTAATTGATTGTTTTATGTGTTCTTATGCATAAGTCTAAGTACTTGCATGTTTCTAAGTTGAATTCCCATGAACCCATGTGAAATCCATGATTTCTAGACTATGATCATATGATGAAGCTTTTGAATCATGAAAGATGAGTTTATGAAGATAATCATGTTCTTTAAGAAATTGATGCAAATGTCTTAAGGATGTTTTGAAGAGTGAAGTATAAATTGTTGTTGTTGTTTTTGTGAAAAGAGTTCTCACACACTACTCAAATATTAATGTGAAAGGGTTTTATCAGATAAAGTCTTCGTAAGGTTGAAAGGATTTCTGACCTAAGATTAATCAAAGTTAAGGAGCTATTCCGATGATAAGATAAGTAAGACTTATAGCGATCCCATGGGATTTATGCTCAGCATCGAAAGGATACTGAGATGGAAGCTCTCCCGTATTAAAGGTCTGGTTTCGAGTAACAATCTCCTTATCCCATAGTTATGTGCCACCATAGGATGTTGTCTTAGATCGACATTAGCTAGTTGATCCACGTAAGCTAGAAGTTCATAGTTCTCACCTTGGAGAGTAAGGACACCTCTTTTCAGTGTGGGCTAAACATCGGATTCCATGTTGTAGCTCAAATGGTCTATATGTCGGTTAAAGGTAAATCTCCCACAATAATGAACTAAGGTTACTTTTAGAAGTATCTCACAAGTGTTTCAAAGACGTTTAACTTGCATTGACCATGTTTATTGTAACACCCCCTAAATACTAAAACCAATATTTTCATGTTTATACACTATTTCATAATTACTATAGTATGTTTTATTCTGAATTTAGGAACTTGAAATTTTGCGATATTTACAAATTTGCTTAACATAAATTGTGATTGTACTTAAACGGATTGTATTGGGGTATTTACGTAATATACTAATTAGAATTACCTATAACTTGATAGGGAGGTGAGGTATATACATATAGGTATATATGTATGCATTTTGTGCAGCCAACTTTTTGTTTTGCGCAGCCACCTTTTTGTTTCAGCTGTATTAAGTGATAAACATCACTTTTGTTACTATGTTTTCACACCTCCTCTAGAGAAATTCATTTTACTTAAGTCTAAGAACCTTGAGAACTTTATCTAACCAGACTGTTCTTCAAAATCATAAGAGAGAAACTTGGTCGTTTTGGCTGGAATTCGAGACAGACCCTTCCCTTTAGTAAGTGATAAAATATGTTTTTGAGTTGGGTAGTGTTTAGTATTTTAAGCATATCTCGTTCTTTAGAACTCCGTTTACAATGAATAAATATGATTTGGAAAGCTAATTAATGCAATACAACTATTATGCTTAGATGAAACTCTAATTTAGTTGTTATGGATTCGAACATTGGGACGCAACATAGACCATGATAAGCACCTACAAATTGTTTTGCAAATTTTGAAGGAGAAAGAACTTTATGCTAAACTTTCCGAGTGTGAATTTTGGCTTAGTGAAGCTACTTTTATGGGAAATGTTGTATCAACCAAAGGTGTGAAGGTGGATCCTAGTAAGATACAAACAGTTGTTAAATGGAGACCTCCCAAAAGTCCGATTGAGGTAAGAAGTTTCTTGAGCTTAGCAGGATGCTATAGAAGATTTGTGAAAGGATTTTCCATTTATCGTCTCCCCTTTGACTAAGGTATTGAAGAAGGAAGTAAAGTTTATTTGGGATGAAAAATTCCAAGAGAGCTTTGAAACTCTCAAATCCTTGTTGACTTAAGAAGCTATACTTACTCTACCAATTGAAAGAAAAATTATGTAGTATACAATGATGCTTCTCACATGGTCTGGGATGTGTTTTGATGCAGAAAGGGAAAGTCATTTCTTATGCCTCTCGGTAATTTAAACAACATAGAATTAAATTATCCTACTCATGATCTTGAACTTGTTGCTATAGTGTTTGCTTTAAAAATATGGTGGCGTTATTTGTATGGAGAGAAATGTCATATATTCACTGATCACAAGAGCTTAAAGTACTTGGGTACTCAAGAGGAGCTAAACCTATGAAAACATAAATGGTTTGAACTCATCAAGGATTATGAATGCACGATTGACTATAATCCAGGTAAAGCCAGTGTGGTTGCAGATGCAATAAGTCTAAAATCCTTCGCAAGCATATCTTTGAGTCCTTCGCCTTTGCTTCTACAGTTAAGAGCTATGAATGTTTGTTTCACAGTTTATTCAAATGGTTCAGTTCTTGCTAATTTGCAAGTCAAGCCAATATTACTTAAACAAGTGAAAGAAGTACAAATGTTAGATGAGAAACATGTAAAATTGACCAGAGAAATTTAAAATGGGGAAAAACTTGATTTTACATTAACAGAGGATGGTTTATTAATTTATCAAAATAGGTTATGCATCCCTAATGATGACCAATTAAGGAGAGAAATATTAAATAAAACACATACTTTACCATATGGAATGCATCCGGGAGGTACAAAGACGTACGAGATCATCAAAGAACATTATTGGTGGAATGGTATGAAGAGAGACATTGTTGAGTTCATTTCAAAATGTTTGGTTTGTCAACAAGTAAAGACAGAACATTAGTTCATGTTGGTTTACAACAACCCTTAATGATGCCAGAATGGAAATGGGAGAGAATAACTATGGACTTTGTTTCTAGACTTCCTCTCACTAAAAGAAATCATGATGCAATATGGGTGATAGTAGATAGGCTAACCAAGAGTGCTCACTTCTTAGAAATCAGGATGGATTACTCACTTGAGCATTTAGCCGAGTTATACATTAATGAGATTGTAAGAATGCATGGGATCCTGGTGTGCATTGTATCTGACTGAGACCCAAGGTTTGCATCTAGATTTTGGGGTAGCTTGTAGGAAGCCTTGGTTACTAATTTGAAATTTAGCACATCGTTCCATCCTCAGGAAGACGGTCAGTCGGAAAGAGTGATAAAAATTTCGGAGGATTTACTTCGAGCATGCATTATGGAGTTTGAAGATAGTTGGGACATATACTTGGCTTTGATTGAATTTGCTTACAATAATAGCTACCAATTGAGTATTAGAATGCCTCCCATGAATCCTTATACGGAAAAAATGTTGGACCCCTCGTTGTTGGAGTGAAGTTGGTGAAAGGAAGCTTATTGGTCTCGAAATTGTGTAGCAAAAATAAGACAAGGTAAAAAATTTTCAAGGATCGTCTAAAGATTACTTCGATAGACAAAAGACTTACCTTGATATGAAAAGGTGTGATATTGAATATCAAGGGAGATAAAGTATTCTTAAAGGTGTTTCCATGGAAAGAGATTATGAGATTCGGCCAAAAAGGAAAACTTAGTCCCCGATTTATTGGACCTTATGAGATACTTGAAAGGGTTGGACCAATTGCATATAAATTAGCTTTGGCACCTGAGTTAGACAAGATCCACAATGTCTTCCATTTTTCTATGCTCAGAATATATCGTTCTAATCCATCTCATGTTCTTCCAATTGAATCTATTGAGCTTAATCCTGACTTGACGTATAATAAAGAACCTATTCTAATTCAAGCTCGAGAAGTAAAGAAACTTAGAATAAAGAGAATCCCCTTAGTAATGGTACTTTGGAGGAATCATTATGGTAAATAAGCTACTTGAGAGAGAGAAGAAGACATGAGGACCAAGTATCCACACTTGTTTCGGACTTGTGTAAGGTAAAATTTGAGACAAACTTTCTTTAAGGGGGAGAGAGGTATAACACCCCTAAATACTAAAATCAAGGTTTACATGTCGATACACCATTCCTTAATTACTACAGTATGCTTTATTCTGATTTTAGGAACTTGAAATTTTGTGATATTTACAAATTTGCTTAACATAAATTGTGATTGTAATTTAAGGGATTCTATTGGGGTATTTATGCAATATACTAATTAGAATTACCTATAACTTGATAGGTAGGTGAGGTATATAAATATAGGTATATATGTATGCATTTTGGGCAGCCAACTTTTTGTTTTGGGAAGCCAACTTTTTGTTTTGGGCAGCCACCTTTTGTTGTAGTTGTATTAAGTGATAAACATCACTTTTGTAACTATGTTTTCACACATCCTCTAGAGAAATTCGTTTTCCTTAAGTCTAAGAACCCTGAGAACTTTATCTAACCAGATTGTTCTTCAAAATCACAAGAGAAAAAATATGATTTGGAAATAAAATTCATATACCTACAACTATTCTATTTATGTGAAACTCTAATGTAGCTGTTATGGATTCAAAATATGTGACACAACTTAGGACAAGGTGTGTCCGAATTTCTGAATAACAAATCATATATGTTCAACTGTTTGTATTATGATTGTATTTTTTTTAAATGTGGTTTGAGGTGATTCTTGATTATTTGTAACCTTAAAATATATACCTACATCTTTCATGAAGGAGATAAAGTCCAATTTTTCCTTTTTTTCTTTTTTTAATACTAAGTTACGACATGAGGTACCTGGCTGGCAATAATTAATGTTTCGGGAGCATAGTCGTATTTATACAGGCTAGGCTTACTTGTGATAAAAATCTTGTTTTATATTAACATTATTGAGCTACTATAAATTAAAGAGGTTATTTAATTTTATTTTTAAGGTTGTATATACTAGTGTACAAGTTGAGGAACTCGATATGTTGGTTGGTCTATGATTTGAACTCTTAAAGTTGTGTTCGATGGTTTCTATGCTAAGACACTGAGGTTTGTGTATAAACGTGTACTCTCATTACCTGCTTGTATAGTTGAAGGGTTATCTTGATACCTTGGTTCTTGTCACTTTGTATTGTCATATCGGTATTCTTTGAGACTTTCAAGACACTTGTGTAACTCGCCTACTTAAAGAGATTGGTTGATCACCTATCATTCTTGTTGGGACTTTGTCCTTGTGGATGTGATTTTGTCACTATTGGCATGCCTCTTGATTCATATCTTTTTCCATCTTCACTCTGGATTTTTTGTTAGTCTTCAGTATATAAGTTTTCCATTTTAAGTACAAACTAGAAAGCCATTTTTAATATGGTTCTTGGTTCTCTTGATAATTGGGCTTTGATCCTTCTTGATATAGGGCTTCGGTCCTCTTGATACTTGATTATGCTGGATATGACGATATGATGTATAGATTGGGCAAGCCTTGGTATTGTATCTATTGGGAAATTGTGCTACGAGTGTTCTTAACACTTGGATCTTTAAATATCGTATTTGATACTCTTGATATATTATTTACTTGATTTATTCATTATGTTTCAATTGTGTTGCTTATGACTTGAGAAGGGTAACTTGGTGAATCTGAGGGCTCCAAACCTATAGTGTTTATACCACTAAGATTTATGCCTAGCGATAGTTGTTCCTATCGTAGGGAATGATCGAGAGGATACATGAAGTTAGCCATTGGAGATGAAGTTTTTGAGAGCTTTAAGGAAGATAAGATTTTGCATATAGGCATCAATATTTTGTAGAAATCATGGGACTTGCACATGATCCATGTTTTGTACATTCATATGCCATTTTAAGGCTTATTTGATCATGACACCATAGGTTTTAATATAAGTATGATGACATGTTTTGTTGTTTTGAGGTGTTTAAACCCAAGTTTTGTAATATACTAAATTTACCATTTGCTTTGAATTTTTGTGTGAAGTATGAAACGATAAATTTTGGTTCTCTGAAGTTAGTAATATTTTTTTATGTCATTTGTAAGAGTAAGGATAATATGTCCATGAAAATCTTTTAAGTTATTTGCTTAAATTATTTTGGAAGGTTTCTTCCGACGTAAATTAAAATTCTTCGTAGTTTAAATTAGACATCAAATAAATGTTAAAATGGGCACGCTTCACATCCTTAACTATTTTTTTCTTTATGAACCTAATTCCTCTACTAGATTATAATTAATATGCCTTACGCTAATTTCTTTGAAATGTCGCAAGTATTAAATTAGCTTTCTTCTTATGTTGTACAGTCCTTCCGAAAGGGCATCATTTATTAATTATGCTTTCTAACCCTTTTATGTTCTAATTTAACTTGGTCATTTAATGTCATGTAAAGTCCTTTTTAACATGATTTCCTAACTCTTATGCATTGCTATCATACTTGGTACATTCCATGTACTAACACATATATTTGCCTACATTATTTCACTAATGTAGGGTCCGATGTTCACATTTGGCATCGCTGTGGCTAGTGATCACTTTACTAGATATAGAAGATTGGGAGTCCTCCTGTTCCGAGGACCGAACACTTTATTGCTTATTGCCTTTTCTTTTCAGAATTGTATGTGATGTATGGGTTACGTCCCAATCACTCTTGATGTACTAGATGGCTTTGAGACTATGTTAGATTTTTTGCTTCATTTTCTTGTCAATTATGTATGATATAAACAGTCTTTTAAAATATGTTGATTTTCTATTATCTTGTATGATGCATCTTAAGTGACTTGTGTAGGGCCTCTTGAGCTCGTATACAAACGTTTAGAGAGTAGTTTTGGCCGTGACATCCGCTATGTATTTAGTCTACTCCAATGGTTAGCTTGGGGATCATAAATGGTTCTCGAGTGCCGGCCACATCCAGGGTATACGCTCGGAGCGTGACAAACTTAGTATCACAACAGAGAGTTCAACATTCCTAGGGTGTCTATGAAGTCGTGTGTAGAGTCCTTCTTATCGGTATAAACCACGCCACATCAATAATTGGGAGGCTACAACATTTAGGAACATTTCACTTTCTTCTTACTCTTATTCTTGTGATAGAGTCAACTCTATAAAAGTTTCATCTAATTAGTTCTTACTCATGTTTTTTCAGATCATGTCTCCATGAATAGCCGTTTGAGGAGTACTGCTAGGAGGAAAGCTAATCCTCAAGGTTAAGAAACTCGCAATGCACCAAAAGTGCAGCCCCTCAATGATATGTCACCAATGTTGAGTTTAGGATTGTTATTCAGACACTAACTCAAGTTGTGGCAAACCAGGTTGGTTAACCAAGACCGGGTCATTAGGATGTAGCTAATACATCTAGAACATGTGAATTCTTGAGAATGAATCCCCCGGATTTCACTGGGTCAAAGGTCATGGGGCATTAAGAGAACTTCGTGAAAGAGCTTCAGAAATTGTTTGACGTCATGCGTGTTGTTGATAGAGAGCGTGTGGAGTTATCCTCATAGAAACTCAAAGGTGTTTCAAGGATATGGTACGATCAGTGGAAGAAGAGCATGGCGGGGGGAGGGGGACTTTTAAGTTTTATTGTATTTGAGGATGCTTTCTTTGGGGTCTTCTTTCCCAGAGAGCTAAGGGAAGTTAAAGTGAGAGAGTTCTTGAATCTAAAACAAGAAGCGATGAGTGTACAAGTACATCCTCATGTTTTATCAGCTATCCCTCTATGCACCAGAGATGCTGGTGGATATGAAGAGTAGGATCAGTTTTTTCATGTTCCGGCTATCCCGCCTATCTAACAAGGGAAGTAAGGAAGCTAAGTCTAGACTCATGATTCATGTGCAGCAGGTTAATGAGGATAAGTTAAAGGATATATAAGATGTTCGCCATAAGTGGACCAAGATAACAAGTAACGAGACTGGCCAGCAAATGATCGGGAATAGGCATCGATCATCCTTTTTGTAGAGGTCATCTGGACTTGATCCATCTTCAGCTAGTGCACCTACACCAATAAACATGAATGATCACATGAATAAGAGTTCTCAAAATTTTATGATAGAATATCATAAGAACAACAAGGGTAATAGGGGCAATAGAGCCTAATCTTCTTCAATAGCTCCAGCAGATAGAAACACCCAAAAAGGAGATACTTCAGGAACATACGTAGGTACGAACCGTCTGTATACTTTAGCTAGTCACCACAGTTAGGAGAACTCACCAGATTATCACTAGTATGGTTAAAATCTTTAATTTTGATGTTTATCCCTTACTTGATCCAGGTGCAAGTTTGTTTGTTGTGACTCCTTATGTAGCCATGAGGTTCAGTATTTCCCCAAACAACTTCTTGAGCCCGTCAGTGTTTCCACACATGTTGGCGAGTCTATTCTAGTAGAAAGAGTATATCATGATTTTACCATCTCTATCTATTACAAGGAAACCATAACTGACTTAGTTGAGCTAGGCATGGTGGACTTTAATGTTATTCTAGTTATGGACTAGCTTCATACTTGTTATACCTCAGTTGATTGTAGAAATTGAGTAGTAAAGTTTCAGTTTTGTAATGATCCAGATTTAGAGCGGAGGTGTCGTTCAGCAGTGCTAAAGGTCATTATTTTTCATACTTTAAGGCAGAAAGTTCGTTTCTAAGGGGAGTATCTATCACTTAATCCATGTTAATGATTCTAGTGTTGAGACACCGCCTATTCAGTTAGTTTTAGTTGTGATGAGTTTCGAGAGGTCTTTCTAGACGATCTTCCTAGAGTCCCTCATGAGAGAGTAATAGACTTCAGAATATTTATTCTTTCCAATACTCAACCCATTTCTATTATGCCATATAGAATGGCTCCAGCTGAGTTAAAAGAGTTAAAACAATTGTTGAGAGATCTTCTTGATAAGAGTTTCAGCCAACCATGTGTCTCACCTTGGGGAACTCCGGTCATATTCATGAGAAATAAAGATGGTTCCTTATGAGATGTATCTATTACCACCAAGTGAACAAGGTCTCCATAAAGGTTAAGTATCCTTTTCCGAGAATTGATGACTTTAGGGTGCCACTTCTTTCTCTAAGATAGACCTCATGTATGACTATCATCCATTGAAAATGAGAGAAAGTGACATCCCAAAGACAATATTCAGGACCTATTATGGTCATTATGATTTCCTTTCTATGTCCTTTGGTTTCATTAAGCTCCTGCAACATTCATGGATCTTATGAACTGAGTATTTAAGTTGTATCAAGAAATGTTTGTTATAGTATTCATTATTGACATATTGATTTATTCGAGGAAAGAGGAGGACTATGATAGTCAACTTAAAATAGACCTCCAAACTCTCAAAGATCTAGAGTTATATGCCAAGTTTTCTATGTGTGAGTTCTGGATTGAATTTTGGCGTTGTTAGGCCACATTTCGGTTGGCGAAGGAATTCGAGTCGACACTTAGAAAATTAAAGCATACTAAATTGGCCTAGACCCACCTCCCCAACTAATATAAGGAGTTTCTTGGGATTGGCTGGTTACTACAGAAAGTTCATCGAGGGGTTTTCATCTATTTCATTCCCGTTGACTAAATTGAGTCAGAAAACAACTAAGTTTCAATGGTTTGAAAGTTAGGAGAAAAACTTTCAGGAATTGAAAACTCGATTAATCACTGTTGTAGTGTTGACCCTACCAGAGGGTACATATGGTTTTGTTGTTTATTGCGACGCGTCCAGAGCTGAACTTGGTTGTGTATTGGTGCATAATGGTAAGATTATAAAATATTCCTCCAAGCATCTTAACATTCACAAGAAGAACTACC
The DNA here is from genome assembly GCA_029582605.1 of Solanum gracilifrons. NCBI lineage: Eukaryota > Viridiplantae > Streptophyta > Magnoliopsida > Solanales > Solanaceae > Solanum > Solanum gracilifrons. The sequence continues at coordinate 11,426 of JAJOOH010006827.1, read as the reverse complement.
TGAATCATGATCTTGAGTTAGAAGGTGCAATTTTTGCTCTTAACATATGGCGTCACTATCTCTATGGCATTCATATGGATATGTTCACCCACCAAAAGAGTCTCCAGTATGTTTTCAATCAACATGAGCTAAATCTTAACAAAAGAGATGGCTAGAATTACTCAAGGATTATGATATGAGTATTCTATATAACCCAGGTAAAGCTAATGTTGTTGTCGATTCCTTATGCAGGTTGTCCATGAGGATTACTGCTCATGTCGAGGAAGCAAAGAAAGAATTGGCTAAGGAAGTTCACAGATTTGCACGTCTGGGAGTCTATTTGTTATATTCCAATTTGAAATGAAGGAGAAACAGGAAAAAAAATCCTATTTTAATTGAGTTGAACGCAAATGTTTATAAGAAGAAAGTGATGGTATTTGCACAAGGGGAAGATGGTGTGTTGAGGTATCAAGGTAAGATATGTGTTCCAAACGTGGAAGAAATCCCATAGAGAATCATGGAAGATACCCATAGTTCCCGATATTCGATTCGTTCAGGTGCCACCAAGATGTACCATGACTTGAGAGAAATCTATTGGTGGAGTTGCATGATGAGGTGCATTGTCGAGTTTGTTGCTAAGTGCCCAAATTGCCCCCAAGTCAAGCCTAAACATCAAAGCCCATGTGGTGTAGCTCAGAATATACCCATTACAGAATGGAAGTGGGAGATGATTAATACCAATTTCATTATCGGTTTACCATAATCTTGGAGACAACATGATTCCATTTGGGTTATTGTGGATTGGATGACCAAATCAGCCCATTTCTTACTAGTAAAGACTATTAATAAAGCAGTAGATTACACAAATATATACATTTGTGAGATAGTTCGACTGCGTGGAGTTGTTTTGTCCATCATTTCAAATAGAGGTGCTCAGTTTATTGCATAGATTTGGAAGTCATTTCAGAAAGGTTTGGGTTCGATGGTGAAACTTAATACCCTTTCATCCTCATACCAATGGTCAAGTAGAGCACACAATTCAGACCATAGAGGAAATGTTGAGAACTTGTGTTTTGGATTTCAAAGGTAATTAGGATGACCATTTGCCTCCCATTGAGTTTGCATACAATAATAGTTACCATTCTAACATTCAGATATCTTCTGCATGAGCCTCTATATGGGCGAACGTGTAGATCTCCTATTGGCTGGTTTGAGGTTGGCAAAACTGAGTTGATAGGACAAGATTTGGTTCATCAAGCCATGAAGAAGGTAAAGATAATTCAGGAGTGGTTGAAAGTAGCGCAGAGTCATCAAAAATCCTACACTGATGTTAGAAGAAGAGATTTGGAATTTTAGGTTTATGTTATCTGAAAGTTACACCCACGAAGGGTGTTATGAGATTTCGTAAGAAAGGGAAGCTTAGTCCCAGATACATTGGTCCTTACTATGTACTCAAGGGGGTTAGTAATGTAGCTTATGAGTTGGAGCTACCACCAGAACTAATAGGAATTCATCCAGTGTTTCAGATTTCTATAATGAGGACGTGCTTGGGTGATCCTGCACTTATTATGCCTACAGAGAGTATTAGAGTAAAATACAGTCTATCCTATGAGAAGATTTCAGCTCAGATCCTTGATCATCAGATTGGCAAGTTTAGAACTAAAGAGGTTTCATCAGTCAAAGTCTTGTGGAGGAACCAATTTGTTGGGGAAGCTACTTGGGAAACCGATGAGGATATGATGAAGAGATACCCTCACCTCTTTTCGTCCGAATCAATTCAAGACCAAGGTACTAACTCTTTGTAAAGCAGTCTTTAACTTGATGTGTTGATTTTATGCTATTTTCATGTTTTGTGCTTTGTGTTGGGTTGTCAAATACTTTCCCACCATTTAAATTATTAGTTTGATCTCATTCGAGGATGAATGTTCCCAATGGGGAGATATTGTAACACCTTAGAAATTGGAACTTAGAATGGAAAAGAGAAAAGGCTTCATTTGAATATAGGTTCAGGTGTACGGAAAGATGTACAGTCGGTACAAGGTGTCACGAGCAGTACAAGGAATTGTGGTGAAGAGTGAACTTGAGTAAGGTTCAAGGAAAGTTCCACAAATGGGTTCACGGGCCGTGAAGAGGTCCACGACTCATCACCCAACCTGTGAAATTGAACCCAGGACTCTGGAAGGTTCACGGACACTTGGAAGGTCCGTGAAACATTGCGCGGACTGTGAAGTCATCCATGAAAGGAACCCATTATCTTTCATGTTTTGGATCAACTTCAACTATCATATCTCTCATCATATAATATATTATGTGGCCCATGACCTATCAAACGAAAGGTCTTTGATTCTTCTATTCAACGCCACCAAGTTTGCCTCATTTCGAGTTTGGAGTAAAAAGTTATGTCTGTTTATGTGAATACCTATTTGGCAGGTGAAGTTTCATGACCGGCAATACGGCCCTTGAAGTATTTCACGGACCGTGAAGCCTTAAACGGTCCGTTAAACCTCCCCTTTAAGGAACTTTGACAGTTTTAAAGCTGAGGTCGTTTTGGTCTTTCCCCTATGCATTGGGTACTTATTACACATCGTTTTAACCCCTATTCTAATCCTAAACCACGATAATTTACACCTAATTAAGGGCTTATAAAGTGTTAATCAATTCTTTTACGTTCATTAACACCTTAAGACATTAGATCAAGGTTCCAAGAGGAGAAAAGCTAGAGTTCAAGCATTCTTTGAGTTTCGTCAATTTCTCCAAAGAACATCATTCTTCTAGGTATGTAAGACTATCATACTGTTGGACTAGTTTGTCGTCACAGCCCACATCTACTTTCAAATCATTAAAAGAGTAATCTAGGCCTCTATCCTTAAATTTGAGTATTCTTGAGATGAGTTGATATTAAGTTATGAGTTCTTGAGTTGTTGATTATTGGGTTCCTATTTATAATCATTAAATTGTCATACATTATGCATTGTGATTATTGTGTTGATTGGTCCTGTCTATTTTTCAGCATGAACCCTATTCTTTAGTATTCATTGAATTCTTATTTAGAATCTTTTAAACTAAACATTATTGTTTAAACTAGGTTTTGAGGAAGTAAAGAGCAGTTTGAGAAAGAGTACAAGGGAACTAAGTATTTCCCAAATGTTTCATTTTTACATGAAGAAAAAGAGTAGAATTTTTTTAGAGAAGTTAAAAGTATTTTCAGAAAGAGTAATTACAGAGCAGTTACCCCTTAAAGAGGCCCCTTTTGTGTAATTATCGCAACCTAGAATGTATTTTTACATTGAGCGAAGAGAAATCTTGTTTTCTAAATGAGCAATTAATTTCAGTGATATTTCAGAGCAATTACCTCTTTTAAGCGGATAGTTTGAACAATTATTTCAAACTAGAGAAAGAGTGTGTTTTTACACATTTGAGAAAGAGTATATATTATTGGGAGTAGTATTGAGCATTGATATGGAGGAGAGTTCAAACAACTCACAGCCCCCATAAACCATGTCTTGCCAACATGAGTTCATGGTCATACTTTTTAGATGAATCTTTAAAGCCTCTAGGCAGAGCTTAGTGGATTCACTTTGTTGAGACATTCTATATCCCGGCATGATATAGGACAGTTTTGGTAGTGTGGACAAGATGTTGTATCATCACATAGCTCATAGTGATGGTTGTCAGTTAGAGAATCTCTCAATAGAGTTAAAGTATATTTTAAATATATCACTTATTATGTAGAGGTTCAGTGATGAGAATGTATTTTGTAAAGTTAAATGATTGTATTCCCTTAATTCTTTAAATTGAGTTGAGCTCTCATGGTCTATGTTGGTTAATGGAAAACTTTCCATAATAACGAACTAAGGTTACTTTCAGAAAGTATCTCACAAGTGTTTTAAAGACTTTTAGCTTGCATTGATAATGATTATTGGTTATCTTTTCTAACATGTTATTTTATGATTTAGCTAGGACATTGCATGTCATGTAAAGTCCCTTTTTGCATGATTTCATAACTTTTATACATTTCTATCATACTTAGTACATTCCATGTACTAGTGCATACTTGTGATTACATTGTTTCACTAATGTAGGCTCCGATGCTCCTATTCCGCACACTCATGGCTAGCCTCTCGGGGTCCTATACGCAATGTTACGTGTAGGGTATACTTTGGGTCATGAAAAACTTGGTATTTAGAGCACAAGGTTTAGAAAGGTCTTAGGAAGTCTCTAAGCCATATCGAGTAGAGTCTTGTTTATTAGAGTGAAGCTCGCCACATTTATGAATGAGAAGCTATAAGATGTTCAACAAACTCCACCTCTTTCATTACTTTAAAGTTGTGCGATAGAGTGTAAGTCAATATGTTTCTCTCTAAATCCTTATTCGATACTTTTCAGGATATGGCCCCTCAATGAGCATACCTTAGGAGGAATGTGAATGAGAATGTGGAGCTAGAAGCTCCTCATGTTCCGACCAACCCTTTGGCCGAACAAGTGACTAATGCAGAGTTTAGCGATACTTTTCAAGTGTTGGCTCAAGACAATAGGGAGGTTGTGGTCCCTATGAACCCAAATGTGCATACAACGACAACTAGAGTGAGGGACTTCACTACGATGAATCCTTCGGAATTTCATAGTTCCAAGGTCAAGGAAGATCCTCAAGAGTTCATCGACAAGGTTTATAAGGTGTTGATAATCATGGGAGTGACGTCGGTGCAAAAGGTATTATTTTATGCTTATTAACTTAAGGGTGTTGCACAATTTTGGTTCAACTAATGGAAGGAAGAGAGGGCGGTTGATGTGGGACCTCTTGATTGGGAGAAGTTTAAGGTTGCTTTCCTTGATAGGTTCTTTCCCTTTGACCTGAGGGAGGCAAAAGTACTTTAATTCATCAACCTTCGTCAAGGAAACATGAGTGTGGAAGATTATGTCTTGAAGTTCATGCAATTGTCTAGATATGCTCCGACTATGGTTGCCGATCCTAGAGCAAGGATGAGTAATTTTGTTTGAAGAGTGCCAAAGATGGTGGCTCAAGTATGTCGTACCACCATGCTCATCAATGATATGGAAATTTCTTGCTTAATGGTTCATGCTCAACAAACTGAAGATCAGAAACTTAAAGAAAGCTCCACGGAGGCAAAGAGGCCTAAAACCAGAGATATTGACATTTCACATTTAAGGTCTGATGGACAGGGTTGTTATAAGTTTTGACAAAGGCTTTCTGGTCAAGGCTTCTTCAATGACTCATCTCCTAAATTCAACAAACATAGGGTGTCTAACCATAAGCCTCTAGGAAGAAAATGGTTGTAGATCTTCATTGTCAACTTGTAATAGATGTGGAAGAAAGCATAAGGGTATATGTCTAGCCGTTTCCAATGCATGTTTTTGTTGTGGCAAGATGTTTATTAAGATAGGGGATTGTCCCTCAGTCGCTAAGAATGAATGAGATAATCATCGTCGGGCTCAACCTTACCCTTTGTTAGGTTCTAGTGGAAGTTAATAGCAAAATAGATTTTATGCACGTCAAACTCTTCATGAGCAAGAGGATTATCCCAATGTCGTTACCAGTATGTTGAAAGTTTTCAATCTAGATGTTTATTCTTTGATTGATCCCGGTGCTACCGTGTCTTTTGTGATGCCAGATGTGGCTATGAGGTTTGATGTTCTTCCAAATGAGTTGTTAGACCATTTTTTGTCTCTATTCCTATAAGTGAATCTATTGTGGCTTAGAGAGTCTACAAAAATTGTCACGTCTCCTTGCCCCTGAGTGTTACTCATGTTGATCTTGATATGTTAGATTTTGATGTTATTCTTGGTGTGGATTGGCTGCGTTCTTGTTATGCTTTTATTGATTGGAGAACTCAAGTGGTCCAATTTCAATTTTCTAATGAGCCCTTCCTAGTATGGAGAGAGGGAAATTCTACGCCTATTGGTTAGTTTGTTTTTGGTCTTAGAGATTGAAAAAATATTGCTAAGGGTTGCATATACCATCTAGTTTGGATTATGGATACAGATTCTGAAACCTCTACTCTTGAGTCGGTCCCCGTTGTTAATGAGTTACAGAAGTGTTTCCTTACGATCTACCCAGTGTTCCTCCTAAGAGGGAAATGGACTTTGATATTGGCATTCACCAAGCATGCAACCTATCTTTATTTCTTCTTACCGAATGCTTCCGGTAGAACATAAGGAATTGAAAGAAAAATTGAAAGATTCATTGGATAAGGGTTTCATCCGACCGTGTACCTCTCCATGGGGTGTTCCAATGTTATTTGTTTGTATAAAAGATGGTTCCTTTCATTTGTGTGCATTGATTACCGACAATTGAACAAAGTCACTATTAAAAACAAGTACCCTATTTTGAGGATTGATATTTTATTCGACCAACTATAAGAAGCAAATTACTTCTCTAAGATTGACCTCTAGTCGGGTCATCAATTGAGGGTGAATGAGGATGACATTCTAAAGATGGCTTTTTGAACTCGGTATAGTCATTACGAGTTTTTGGTAATGTCATTCGGTTTAAGTAATGCTTCAACCACATTTATCGATTTGATAAATAAGGTGTTTAGACAATTCCTTGACATGTTTGTGATTGTGTTCATCGATGACATTTTGATTTACTCAAAGAGTGAGAATGAGTATTCTGATCATTTGAGGATTGTGTTGCAAGTCCTTAAGGACCAACAAATCTTAGCAAAGTTAAGAAAATGCGAGTTTTGGTTAGGATCTATTGCTTTTCTTTGTCACATTTTTTGTGGCAAGGGTATTGAGGTAAATCCTAAGAAGATGAATATGGTCTAGAGTTGGCCTAGACCTCTATCCCCTTTAGATATTAAAAGGTTATTGGGTTTGGTCGGTTACTATTGTAGGTTTGTGCAAGGGTTCTTTTCGATTGCCTCTCCATTGACTACATTGACCTAGAAGAAAGTTAAGTTCTTATGGTCGGAAGCTTATGAGAAGAGTTTTCAGGAATAGAAAGATAGACTTACCTCCGCTCTAGTGTTGACCTTACCGGAAGGATCAGATGGATTTGTGGTTTATCGTGATGCTTCGAGAATCGGGTTAAGATGTGTCCTTATGAAAAATGGGAAAGCCATTGCCTATGCCTTAAGGGAACTTAAGATTCATAAAAAGAACTATCCTACCCGTGATTTGGAACTAGTAGTAGTTGTGTTTGCCTTAAAGATTTGGAGGCATTACTTATATGGTGTCCATGTTGATGCATTCACCGAATACAAGAGTTTGCAATATGTGTTCAAGAAAAAGGATCTAAATATTTGTCAAATGAGGTGGCTTGAGTTACTAATAGAATACGACATTATTATCCTCTATCACCCCTGGCAAATTGAATGTAGTGGTAGATGCTCTTAGTTGGCTATCAATGGGCAGTGTTGCCCATGTGGAAGAAGATAAAAATGAGTTGTTTCGGGATGTTCATAGATTGGCCCGATTGGGCATTCATTTGGTTGACTTTACCAAGGCCGTTTAGGCTTTCTCCCAAGGGGAAATGTATTGCTTTGACATCAAGGACGTTTGTGTGTTCCCAATGTACATAACTTTAGAGAATAAATCTTATCAAAAGCCGATAGTTCTCAATATCCTATTCACCCAGCGAGAAGTCTATTTGTGGAATGGGATGAGGAAGGGTCCTACAGAATTTATAGCTAAGGGTCCTAATTGTTAACAAGTGAAAGTCGAGCATCAAAAGCCAGGAGGTCTGTCCCAATATATTAATATTCCTACTTGGAAGTGGGAAGACTTTAATATGGACTTTATTGTGTGTTTACCCCGCAACGGGCGACAACATGACTCAATTTGGGTAAGAATAGACCGTATGATGAAGTATACTCATTTCATCCCCGTTAATGTTTCATACTCAGTGGTGGACTATGTTAAGCTATATTTGAAGGAGACTGTTAGGTTACATAGAGTGCCCCTTTCTATTATCTCCGATCGTGGTACCCAATATACTTCTCAGTTTTGGAAATCTTTCCACAAAAGGCTTGGTACTCGTATTAATCTTAGTACAACCTTTCATCCTCAAACCGATGGGCAAGCGAAGCATACTTTCCAAACATTGGATGATATGTTGAGAGCTTGCGTGATTGACTTCAAGGGTAATTGGTATGATCATTTGCCTTTGATTCAGTTTGCTTATAACAATAGCTATCATTCCAGAAATTATATGGATCCATTTGAAGCTCTTTATAATATGAGGTGTAGATTTGTTATAGGTTAGTTAGAAGCGGTGAATTTGCTTTGATAGGTCGTGAGTTGGTACATGAGGCTGGAGAAATTTTGACTTATTAGAGAAAGGTTGAAAATGGCTCAAAGTCGACATACATTCTATACCAATGTTAGAATAAGAGATCTTGAATTTGATGAAGATGATTGGGTCTATTTGAAAATTTTACCCTCGGAGGGTGTAATGAGATTTGGGAAGAAAGGGAAGCTTAGTACCCGTTATGTGGGCTCATATCAGATTTTAAGTGTATTGGTTAGGTTTCTTATGAACTTGAATTGCCTAATCACTTAGTATCGGTTCATCCAATATTTAATGTTTCTTTGTTGAAGAAATGTGTTGGTGATCCGATATCTATAGTACCATTGGAGAGCCTTAGTATAAATGAGAGACTTTCTTATGAAGAGGTCATGGTTGATATTTTAGACCGGAAACTCCGGAAGTTGAGAAACAAAGAAGTGGCTTCCTTGAAGGTTGTTTGGAGGATTTAGTTAGTTGAGGGTGCTACTTGGGAGGCAGAGGCCGATATGATGTCCCGTTATGCTCATATTTTTCCCTCTGTCCCTACTCTGGCTTGAGTTATTCAGTAACTCATGGTTCACCCTTTTGGTTTCATGTATCATAGTGATTCTCATGTTTCCTCATGGATTCTCATTAAAAACTCTCTTCTGATAAAATGAGTTAACATGATTGATATCTCCATGTTTATGTTAATTTGAGTATGAGTTGCATATAGGCCTTATGAAATGATTTTTTGGATATTCTTTAGCTTGGAGTCCATTTTTCCTCCTCAGATATGCTCATTTATGTTATTCCATTGATGGTGAGCTGTTTGATCTTTTCCTACCCTCATTATGATATCTTGTGTTCCATTCGAGGATGAATGATTCCAAGGGAGAGATATTGTAACACCTCAAATTTATTAAAAGAAGGAAAATGTATTTTTGGACTGGTGTCTGTCTTGTACGGGTCCCATCTAAGGACCGTAGAAGCTTCTACGGGCCGTAGATTTCAACCGTATGAAATAGGTAAAATAAGTTTTTAAATGAACCCCTAGTACCCTTTTTATGGTTCACCAGTACGGTCTGTCAACCTATGTACGAGTTATAGGTAGGTCTCACAGGTAAGTCCCAAACTTAGTGTAATTTTTAGGGTGAAGCTTGGTTTTATGGCTGGTAAGTACGATCCACAAGAAAACCTATTTTCCATACATAGGGTTTCGTCAAAAGTGATTATGATTTGATGTCCCAGTAACCTATCTACAATTGACCCATGGGGTCCGTAGAAGGGTTGTATGTCTAACCGTAGATGGGCCCAACAATTATTTTTCAAAGTGGCATTTGCTTCTTTTCGTAATTATTTTAAACCAATACTATGTCGTTTTACCTTCTACCCTATGCCCTATATAATGATTTTAAAACCCAAACTACCCATTCGAAATCATTCTTCAAAATTCTCAAATTCCCTCCAAGTTCTTCCCTCAAATTTCTCTCTCTAAAGCTAAGGAAGAAGAATCTAGGATTTCAAGATCAAGTCTCCAATTAACCATTTTTGTTGGGCTTTAAGAATCAAGGTTTGTTAGTATTCACTTATGGAGTCCTTTCCTCCATAAGGTTCTTAAATCCTCCAATTTTACAAAGCTAGATTACCCAATCAAAGTTAGGGTTTTATTCAATGTTCATGGGTTCTTTCCAAGCTTGATAAAATTGATTGTTTTCTATCTATTTATGCATGAATTGAAGTAATTACATGTGTTGGAGTTAAATTCAAATGAACCTATGCATGCCCCGTGAATTTTAGTCTATGAGCATATGATTAAGCTTATGAACTACGAATTAAAAATTGATGAAGGTATGCATGTTCGTTTTATGAAATTGATATGAGTGATTGAGGTTTCTTTGAGAGTAAAGGATCGATCCTGTTGTGGTGAAATATTATTCTCACATGAAGGATTCATCGGGTTGAAAGATTTACTTGCCTAAATTTGAATCAAGATTTAAGAACTATTTTAAATGAACTCTAGTTTGGATTGACTACTTAAATGTGCCTTTCCATGGATAATAAGATTAATATGATTAATGACTATTACATAGGATTTATGCTTAGCACCGGCTGGACTAGTGACAATTACCCATGTCCTATAACTATGTGCCACGATAGGTTTGTCTGAGATAGACATTACCTTGTCAGAACCCAAAGTACACCCTAGACGTGACATGGTGTATAGGACCCCGAGAGGCCCTACACAAGTCACTTATCATGCATCATACGAGATGATATAATTAAAGGTTCAAAAGACAGTTTATATCATAAAATGTTTGACAAGAAATGAAGCAGAAAAATCTAACATACTCTCAAAGCCTTCTAGTATATCATGAATGATTGGGACATAACCCACGCATCACATACATTATGGAAAAGTAAAGACAATAAGCAATAAAAGGTTCGATCATTGGAATATGAGGACTCGCCGATCTTCAAATCTATTAATGTGACCACTAGCCACAAATATGCGGTTTAGGAGCGTGGGACCTTAAATTGTTGAAACAATGTAGGAAACAATATGCGTTAGTACAAAGAATGTACAAAGTATGACAGGAATGCAGAAAATATATGAAATCATGCTAAAAAGACTTTTTGTGACATGCAATGACCAAGCTTAATCATGAGATAAAGGGTTAGAAATGATAAATCATAAAACATGGTCAATGCAAGTTAACATCTTTAAAATATTCATGAGATACTTCTAGAAGTAACCTTAGTTCATTATTGTGGGATATTTACCATTAACCGACATACAGACCATGTGCGCTTTAACATGGAATCTGATGTCTACCCCACACCTAAAAGGGGTGTCCTACTTGACAAGGTAAGGACCATGAACTTCTAGCTTACGTGGATCCACTAGCTAGTGTCTACCTAAGACCATCATCCTATGGGGTCACATATGCATGTGATAAGGATATTGCTACTAGAAACCAGACCTCTAGCTATAGGAGAGCTTCCATCTCAATATCCTCTCAGTGCTAAGCCTATATCCCATGTAATAGTAATTATCTTAACTTGTCTTATCATTAAGAGGAATGGGTAATCGCCACTTGCCTTGTCATCCATGGAAGGCACATCAAGTAGCCAATCTAAGCTAATTTTAATTAGAATAGCTCCTAAATCTTGATTCAAAATTTAGTTGAGAAAACCTTTCAACCCTATGAATCCT
>JAJOOH010006826.1:0-27709 GCA_029582605.1 Solanum gracilifrons | reverse complement strand
TAAACAAACTATTCTTGAGAAAATATGATGTCATTTAAAGTAGTGGGAGGTCTACTTGATCAATAATTGATAACGTCGTATAATATCCACTTCATATTGATGTTAACATTTCATAGCTAAACGTTTATGGGTTATAGAGATCATCTTACTTACAACTTTTATAGGGGTAATGTTTCAGGAGCTAATCTATAATTAATTTTCATAACTCGTGATAAGTAACATCATTAATGACATTTAAGAGTAAAGAGTAACATCCGACTTCACTCGTGGAACGGTTTTATAATGGCTAACGCTGGTTATTGGCTTTTCCTCTGGGCATGCTGAGCCTTGGTCCAATTTGATTCCTATGGGGTAAATTACCTCTCAAAATAGTATCGTTACTTTGGCCATCTTCCACATGTCTTTGTTTAATTCGATAATGTGTTTCGTCTGACTCTGTCTTGTGTAATTTCAAGTACCTTATGTTAGTTTTCTAATAAATTTTTTTAAAAAATACTCCATAGAAAAAGCATAAACACAAAAAGTGATTATCTGAAATATTATCTCCTTTAAATACACTCCTCTTCTTCATTTATTTTTCCCACTATTCACAAATCATTCTAATCCAAAAGAATTTTGAAAATAATAATGTTGACAACATAAAATAAGCATGAAATGAAATCATGTATTCAAAGATTCCAAAGTGAATTATTATATCAATGATACATGACACTCTAACAAACCTTAATAACAATAAATAAATTCACAATAAAGAATCTTAGCCTTTTGCAAATCCGAAAACGTAATCATTATTCACCATTGAATTTGCCCATTAGCTAGTCAATACACATTACCAAATTATTCTTTTCATATACTTTAGTGAGGTCCTTCACTTGGTGTAGCTGATTAACTATATTATTCTTCTCATCATGGACTATTAATTTAAGTATTAGTATTTTTTATGTTATTACTATTCTTGAATTAACTTATTCTTTTAGTGAATGATTAGAAACACTAGTTAAACAAATTGCAAATTTGAGGGGTCACGCGATCGAGTTAAATATATAATTTCATTTTAAGAGTCATGCTTGTATAATAATGTAATGTAGTCATCCTTTATAAATCAAGAATTGTTACTCTTGTTTAAGTTATCTATAAAACTAACAAAATTCATGAAAATATGAGGATAAATTGATCCTTAATGTTTGAAAGTAGATTCAAAGCAGTACCTTAACTAGGTATGAACTGGACAGTTTTGATTCTTTAAGTTCGTAAAGGTTAAAAATATTTAATCTCCGTCATATATTTGGGCTAACCTTCAACAAACACTTTTTCGTCGATGTATCTGCTTCAATAAGACATTTTTGTAAAAAAAAATTAAAATTATTATTTCTTTTGTTCTACTTTAATTTAATTAGTGTACAATTAATTTTCTGAAATTATGGGATCCGTTTTAACTATGACCTTTAGTTTTAAATTCATATTCTTTAGTTATAGCTGTAATATTATTCTGAATATCGGTGATATTTGTGTATGTTTTGTAACTACTGTGAACAAACGATCGATGATGCACAATACTTTAATTATAAATATCTTAATGGAGTACCTCTTCACATTAGATTTGCGCAAAAAAAAAGACATCAATGTCACATTAATAATATCTATCAAATATTTATTTTATACTTAATGAGATGATTTAATATCATTTAATTAACACCACTTAAAAATAAATTTGTGAATAAATGGTAAATTCAAGCAAAATAAATATTTGAGATTTTCATAACTTGCGGACTGATTTAATATCATTTAATTAACACCACTTAAAACTTGTTGGCTGATTTACGTACATATTAAAGTTAAGAAAAGAGGACATATCCTCAACTTTATAAACATATGTTAAATAAGCAAAACAAATATTTGAGATTTTCATAACTTGCGGACTGATTTACGTATTAAAGTTGAGAAAAGAGGGCACATCCTCAACTTTATAAACATATGTTAAATATGCAAAACAAATATTTGAGATTTTTATAACTTGCGGACTGATTTACGTACATATTAAAGTTAAAGAAAGAAGACATATCCTCAACTTTATAAACATATGTTAAATATGTAAAAAAAATATTTGAGACTTTTATAACTTGCGAACTAATTTACGTATTAAAGTTGAGAAAAGAGGACACATCCTCAACTTTATATACATATATTAAATATACAAAAACAAATATTTGAGATTTTTATATCTTGTACATATTAAAGTTAAGGAAAGAGGACATATCCTCAACTTCATAAACATATGTTAAATATGCAAAACAAATATTTGAGATTTTTATAATTTGTGGGCTAATGTACGTACATATTAAAGTTAAGAAAAGACGACATTTCCCCAACTTTATAAGCATATGTTAAACAAATATTTCAGATTTTTATAACTTGCGGACTAATTTACGTATTAAAGTTGAGAAAAGAGGGCACATCCTCAACTTTATATACATATATTAAATATACAACAACAAATATTTGAGATTTTTATAACTTGCACATATTAAAGTTAAGAAAAGAGGACATATCCTCAACTTCATAAATATATGTTAAATATGCAAAACAAATATTTGAGATTTTTATAACTTGTGGGCTAATGTACGTACATATTAAAGTTAAGAAAAGAGGACATTTCCCCAACTTTATAAACACATGTTAACTATGCTAAACAAATATTTTAGATTTTCATAACTTGTGGACTGATTTACGTATTAAAGTTGAGAAAAGAGGACACATCCTCAACTTTATAAACATACATTAAATATGCAAAATAAATATTTGAGATTTTTATAACTTGCGGGCTGATTTACGCACATATTAAAGTTAAAGAAAGGAAGACATATCCTCAACTTTATAAACATATGTTAAATAAATATTTGAGATTTTCATAACTCGCAGACTGATTTACGTATTAAAGTTGAGAAAAGAGGACACATCCTCAGCTTTATAAACATATGTTAAATATGCAAAACTAATAGGTGAGGTTTTCACGACTCCGATTTCTAGTAGTAGAAGTATTGATCATCAAAATGATAATTTTTCTCCTCTTTTATAGACAGTGAAAAAATTAGCTCAACAAGCAAATATTAAATTAAAGTATAAAATATTATATTAGTGATGGTATTAGAGCTCTTGAAAGTTGTAAAAGTTGTTTATTACACTTTCTCCATCCACTTTTAATTGTCAGAATTTCCTTTTTCAGAGTTAAATTATAAAAAATTTAACTAACATTTATAGTGTATTTTTTTTCCAAAAAATTGTAATTTATATTACGTTTCGTACAATTTTTGAATATCTAATTTTTTTGTTTAAAATATCGAATTAATGTAATCTAATATAAATTTGAAAATTAGTCAAATTAACTTTTACAAAGCATAACATAACAATTAAAAGTGGACGAAGAGAATATTAAAGTTTTTAGGACATCTCGAAATAAAAATGACTTATCACAATTCACAGAGCTAGCGGGAGTAATTGATCTCTCAAATTGTTAGATCAATTAATACACATGCTATTATGTTGTGCTTTAATGCATAATTAGCTAAAATTGAGCTCTCTGGACCTCAATCTGAGTGGGAAAGTTTTAAAAAGTGTCACATAAAGAGAAATCAAAATATATAATATAATTAGATTCTAAGATTGTTTATGCAATATTGCAAATTGAGTATTTTAAGTTGTTTGTTTGGCTTTAACTTGATACAGTGTTTAAAAAATTAAAAGAAAAACTTTTGAATCTTGTGGTCTTAAACTAAAAATATGAAAAATGTATAAAATATGTTCTTTATTCTTATAGTCGGTCTTAAACATTTCATGTTGAATATTGAAATTAAAGAATTGTAAAAAAAAAGAGGCAAAATGGTCTGGTGGACCCTTGTACTTGTATGAGTTTGTATTATGAATTATTCTACTTAACCGTTTGTCAATTGAACCCTTAAACTCAATAAAACACAATTTGACAAACCCCTCTGATCATTGACCAGATTTATGTGGCATTAGATGTCTGAGTTGACAAAAATATGTAACTACACGCCTATTAAGGAGAATGAGGAGCATTTTTATTTTAAAAAATATTAAAAATTATAAAAATAAAATAAAATTCAAACAATTAATTAAAAAAGCCCTTCTTCTTCACCCATTACACCTCTTTTTTAGCCATATCCATCCCCTGCCCAACCCCTTTTTCTTTCTTTTCCACAATCTATTTTCATCTATTTAGATGATCTTGGGCACCTCCTTGAGTCCACTAATTCACCGACGGAGGGAGAGAGCGGCGCTGGTGATGCTCGCCGGACACCACTGATACATTGTGGAGGGAGAGAGAGGCGCGGCTGGTCAGCGGAGAGGAGAACAAGGTGGGTGAGGGTGCGAGGGTCTAATCATGACGGGGAAAATGGTGATGGTGTACGGCGGATATAATTTCTTTTACAATGAACTAAAAAGTAAAATAAACAAATTGAAGCGGAAAATATTTATTTGGAATCTTTTGCCTTATCAAACCTTCATGAAATGAAAGACAAATAGATTAATTTAAGTCAACAGTGGAAGTGTATAACCCATATGAGATTAAATATATACCAGAGTTGGGCTTGAGGAATAACAACATTGGACCTTGTTACTTCAAGAGTTTATCAAGCTCTTAAGGAATTAAGGCCCTTATCAAGTAAGTAAATTAACTCCATAAACAAGAGGAAAACTTTTTTATACTAGGGATTAAGGTCCTTATTCAACAAAGTTTAATTTTTGTTATGTCTTAATTAAAGAAAAATGCTGTTAGAATATTACTCGGACCCTTAATAATATCATAGGACACAATGAAGATTGAAGAGAGAGATAGACGTACTCAATTGCTCACTTTATATCATTACAATAACTCCACTCTTACCTGCATACCACTAATATTTCAAGGAATTTTATATAGGTATTATATTGTATGTTTTTTTTTTACACCCAAACCAAGTGGGAGTAATTTATTCCATCAAAAGAGTGCATATGGGCAAAACCCAAAAGGCCTTTTGGAAGGCAACAAAAAAGGAGGCCTCAACTTACAAAAAAATAATTTGATTTGTCATACCTAATTGTAATACTAGGCATTTGCATTTTGTCTAATTGATATGAGCCCACTCCTAGCTTAGGGATATCCCTCCAATCGTGATACATATATGAGCTTCATTAAAAATAACAGCATGTTTAGCTAATGCATCTGCAACTTGATTAGCTTCCCTGTTTCACAATTCATCTTAGCAACAACTTTTCACCTTGTTTAGAAGATCTCTTCAAGAATTACCAATCTCAAAAGAGGGAAAAGTCATTCTCAAAGACATTTTCAAATTCCACCATACATGATTTTTCCATGGTTCTACGCCACCATCTTCTTTACAAGCACATCTATGTTTCTAGAAAATCAAGATAGGTAGAGTATGGATAATCACATTATGTATGGAATTATGAGTTTGTACATTCCACCAAGTCTTTAGAAGATGAGGCCCTCGTATCAATGCCCAAAGGGCCTCCAAATTTTTTCCAGAAGTAGCTAGCAACATCACTATCCAAGAATACATGATTAATGGTCTCAGTTTTCATATTCTTACAACAAACACAATTAGAATCAAAGTTATCGACAAATCTGCCAACAGTACTGTCATAGAAAGGAAGTTTATTTTGTACCAATCTCCATCTCAAGAATGACATTTTGAAAGGAATTTTTCCATGCCAAATCTTGTTTCTCATATCATGCTTTTCCCTGGTATTACTACAATCAACATATGCACTTATATTGTATGTCCAAATGCATTAAAGGAGTTCTACTCTAGATATTTGAATTGGCATATAAATTAGAATGGAGCTAGGTAGTAACGCGAATAACATAAACGTTAATTTAATATTTAAGCTCACTTTATTTATTATATTATATGTACTCAAGAAATTTAATATTCTTATTGCATGTAGAGTGTTATATCATTTAATTTCTCTCAATGCTTTTTTTTTTAATCAAAAGGATTGGGTCTTTCCCCCATTTATTGAAAAATCAAGCCACAATATACATTCCTTGAGTCCAAAAGTGACCCAAACCCTAATTTAATAATCCAATTACTATAAAGCTAAGCATAAAAAATAAACAAAACAAATATAGAAAGCATAGACAGTACATCAGCTCTGGACGACCTTGAGAAATTGTGGGAGAGAGCTGCAAGCTGAATCGATGTTCTTGAAAAAACAATCACTATCGGAAAACTGTAAATTACTTGGAAATTTTATTTGGGAATTATTTTCGCAAAAATTTCCTACAAATTTTCATGCGAAAATATGAAATTCCTAAATTCTGGATTTTTTTACGTGCAAAAAATATTTTCCCATAAAAATTGGTAGGTAAATTTGGCGTTATTTTCGCAAAATTATTACTTGGGGAATTATTTGGGGCAAATAATTTGCAAGTACCATTTTCATAGGTAAATTAGCAAATAGCAAGTAATGAAAAAAAAACATTATTTTTTAATTTATTGAAAGAAAATTCCTAAATAAACTTATTTGCCGATCCAACTAGAAATAATTACTTAAAAAATTATTTGAAAATAATTTTATACGTGGTATTACCTGGGGATTTATGTTCTATGAATTTTGTTGGGAATTTATTTCTTGAGGATTTACTTGTAGAATTACTTGGGAATTTTATTATTGTGAATTTGATAGGAGATTTTTTGAAGAATGCATACTTGAACATTTTTAACTATAATTTAACTGGGTTTTTTTTAATCTAAGAACTTGTTTTATTTGAAAACTTCGAGGAATATTTTCTTTAAAATATATTTAACCAAACAAAAAATTACAATAATATAAAAAAATAAAAATGACATTAGAATGAATTTTATTGTTAAATATTTACTCTACTATTGGATTAAATAAATTATTATACAATTATATCAATCTAATACGGTGTTGGAACATTACTATAAATTATGTCATTATCAATTTTTTTTAACTTATCACAAGAAACCAATGATGTGCTTTTTTTTTTTGTTTTAAATTTAAAAGATAGAAATCATTAAAATTATATGACTAGTTATTTATCCAATAGAAAAATAACTATCATCAATGTAATTAATTTTGATATAATATTATTTATATTAAATTGTGTATTATTGAATATGTCAAGCATTATATTAAAGTGTAGAAAAATTCGATGATATACATTATTAATGTGAAGTTTAATTACTCTTCATTGATAAAATTATATTAAATAAAAAATAAATAAATTTTACTTGTATATCCAATTGATATTTTTTATAAGCATTAAAAATGACATAATTTATCTATATATAGTAAGTTATTAAATGATATTTATTTGCAAATATGTAATTAAGTATGTTAAAATATAATTATTAAATAAATTAAAAATAAAAATACCACAAATACCTAATAAGATATACTATCAATTGTTGATTATAACTTTCTTGCACTTTAAACTTATACATTTATTTATACTTTTTATTATTTATCAAATTTTTGTATGTATAATTTAAATTTTATCTATGTTTAATATGCTTAGTTATGGACATTATCTCATAGGAAGTGTAAGCATAAAATTTTCATGAATGTTGGGTGGTAGTGATTTATTTTAAATATATAAGCAATTGTCGTGTTTCACTTTTTAAGAGTCAAATTACATGAATTTTAGTCAATATTTAAGACATATTTTATAACCATATTGATATGAGATGAATTAAGAGTAATTTTGTAGAATTTCTGAATATCTAAATGGTATTTTAAATACTCAATTAGATTAATTAGATTTTGCTTTAAAAATTAATCAAATTGGAGAAAGACACAAAAAAAAAAATTAGTGTAGTGTCATGGTATCTGTTGTACCACATCGGAACATAAATTTTTTAGCATTTATAGTGCTATGACTTAGAATATTGGTAGAATGAAATTTCAAGGAGCAACTATAAATGAGTGGGCATGGAATCTCATGGGGACTTGACATTAGGATGTCAGTTAAATTAAATCTCACGGGGCCGGAATGGACACTTATGAAATTGTGCAATAGGTGAGTAGTTGTATGAGAAATATAGATAGGTAGGTATATATGTGTCTAGGGGTTCAATGAAGAATAAAATAAATAAATAAATAGGAGATAATAATTAATAATGTTTAAAGAAATTTATTTGAATATCTTTCTGCGGCTTTACATGCGAATAAATTGGTAAGAAAATTCATTTTTATTTTTCGTATTTTTGCAAGAAAATCCACAAGTAATGTACCTGCGGAATTTAAATCCCTAGGTAAATTAGTTGGGGATTTTGAAATTCGCAGGAAATAATTACCTATGAAGATTTTACATTCAGATTTTTTTTATAGGAAAATCTGCAGAAAACTTATTTTCCTGCGAATTTTCATACATAATCCCTAGAAAAATTCTCATGTAATTTACACTTTTCTTGTAGTGTGCTTTAAATTACATTGGAGTAATATTCAATAGGTACGGATCCTAATTATAGGGTTAAAATGAAAAGTGAAGCTAATTATTTAAAGGATCCTACAAGTATTTGATCGGTATTTAACATAAGAATTGGAGATCAAGTTCAATTCGTTTTTGTGGACGTACTATACAAGCAGAGAAGCCAATTTGAATTTTGCTTTCATTCTATCCTAGCAAGGATGTATACTAGTCAAACATTTCAAATGTTTATAACCAATGAAAACCATGGTCCACATACCTTTTAATTTGGAATGTTCTTATCGCTCAACAAAAAGGAATTGGAAAATGTTGATCCTAATCGTCCAGGACAAAATAAGTGCTGTATGAGTCAAAACAAAAGAAAAACGTTTCTTCGTTGAGCAGTCATTTGGAAGCACATGGGAAAGTCTCTCAAAGGGCCTATCCAAGTAGGGGTGGAGTCATATTGATAGCTATGGGTGAGCTTTGACTTAATATTTTGTATTATTTAATATGTATAAATAATATATCTAGAAAAATGTGAATGGATTTTTAGATTAAACTTAAGATCACAATCTTCTCTTTTGAGTGATCTGCTCTTAGGTGTCTAGCCCGAAGAAGGAAAGACGAGGCATAACAAAGGCTATAAAGCAATGGAAGTAAGACTGAGTTCATGTGGGGACGACCGCAAAGTCTTTTCGGAATGTGCGCAAGACGATAACATATATAATTGATTGGTCACAAGAAAAGTCCTACTATATATCTTCTAGAATTAACCCTTCTTCCGGCTTATTTTCTTGAAAGTATAGAACCCTATTAAGCTAATCTGAAATATCGATACAATAAAAAAAGTATCTACTCGCAAGGCCAATCCTACGGACAATCGGGCAAACTCAACCACACTACTTCAAGTACAAAATAGACTTGTCATATCTGAAATGGAATTGGATCACCAGCTAATAACCAAGTTCTTGATATGTATTAGGTCAAAATTGGGGACACGTGGCAGGAAAGAGAGTAGTAGGTAAAGCCTGATTAATTAATTACGATAACATAAATTAGTTAGGAAAATCAAGCATATATAGTTCTAGAAGGCTAGGAAAAAAATAACAATTTAGCCAAAAATTGGTGGACATAAAGCAAATTCCAGTCTCTTTTTTAATTGTCTTCATAATTTCAAACTTCCAGAACACCTTTATAGTCAAAAACAACATAATAAAATAAAATAAATAAAGGAAGAAAAGAAAAGGTAATCAATTAGTCAACTAATGGTGGCTAAAAACAGAATTTTCCAATGTGTATCCTTCCTGGCCACCTTCACCAAAAAGCCACACACCCTATATGACTATAAATATAGAAACACCTAAACAATTGCAAGCACACATTTTGTATAAACATAAAAAAAGGGTATATATTTTCATAATTGTTACAAGTGAAGATGGGAAATTGTTTGAGACATGAAGAATGTGTGGCACCAATGACAGGTTTAGATGTAGAAAAAGAAAGATTATTGTGGATTAGTACTAGTAACAGTAAGATTAGAGGGACGAAAATCAGAATAACAAAGAAGGAGTTAGAGGACATGTTAGGAAGATTGAACATGCAGGGTGTTACGGTAGACCAAGTTTTATCTACAATATTGATCAATTCCAGAGGCAATGGCTATCATCATCGGAATCAGCGTCAATGGCGTCCCGTTCTCCAAAGAATTCCTGAGGTTTATTGAAGGAGAAGATTATCGTGTAGCTTCAGAAACAAATTCAAGATTTAAAGTTTAAATCTTGAAACAGATCGACAAGTTAGATAGACAACATATGCAATAGTATCATTCTATCTATATATATGTATATACATATTAGTACTACTTTTTTTAGTGGTAATGAATGAATGCTAATTAAAGCATATGTAAATTCCTAAGGTACCTATTTCTTGGATTTTTTATTGCTCAGAATTGAAGTTTTGGATCCCACGATGAATTTTGTGCTTTATAAATAATAGGAAAAAAAAAAAAGAATTATATGGCTTCTCAAGAAAATTGATCTCCACTCCTTTCTATTGAGTCTTACATTCTCTATTCACCAGATAAATAGTCAAGAAATCAACAAGTACTATTCATTATTAAAATTCTTATTAATTAAATTGGATTATATTGAAAATACACATATATTAATATATAGGATGGGAATTATTATTTGTTAAAGAAAATAATATACCTAAAGTAATTACTTAAGGGTCTTACTTGATTGAAAGAGTTTTTCTGTTCGACTGATACTATATATGAATTGCCTCTATTGAACCTAGCCTTAGGATATTACTCTATTGAACCTAGTCTTACTTAGCCAACCTCTGCATGATTAAGATATATTGAAAATAACCTAAATGGTATCAATTTCAATACTAAAACCAAATGACATAGAATGTATGAACAATATTAAAATATAAATTTTGTAAACGAAAAAGGAATATCAAGTCTTAAGTGACTATACATTTAATTGGAGTAGAATGATACTAATTTCAACATGATTATCATAAATTCAAAGTAGAAAGGATTAAACAAAATTTCAATCTTTCTAGTCATCAAAATACAATTGATTCAGTTGCTTGTTTTTCTTTTTCCACTTGAAAAAGGAAATGAATGTTGCTTTCAACCTTTTTGCGTAAAATGAATTAATATTAAACGTATAATTATTATTTCTTAATTAAGTTGGAATCCTGAAATTAGTCAAGTGATCTTAGTCTATAATGAATTTCTCAGTATACAACTCTTCAAATTCTCTAGATTTTTAAATTGTAGCAAATAGAATATTTTGTTATGTGAGTTGTAACGATACAATAAATTGAAAGGTATTATAGTCACTCAACTTAATTTATAGGGTTATTTTGGTCTAGTTTTGCGGTGAATTGATTGAAGGAACTTGATCTTGAAATATAATATTCATTCGACACTTCAAATTCTAATATTTTAAATTAAATTCAGATACATTAAATTTGAAAACGTTTAGATTCATATTGTGTACAATCTAAATTAATTGAATTCTAAAACAAATATTAAATAAAAATAATCCTTTTAGACGATTTCAAGGAAATAAAATAACAGTTTAAGGGGTAAAACTTAACTATCAAAGGATAATTTCGTAATTAAACTTTTATGTCAGATGTTTTTCACTTTTAAGTATAATACTAGAACATATATACTTTGCATGTTAATAACATCATGAGATGATTCAGTCGAATATTATTTTATGAGACACAAAAAAAATTAGATATTAATTTTAATTGTTAGATAAAAGATGTTATTAAAAAATTTAACATTACCAATTTTATAATAACACTAACTTTTCAAGCTATAATGAGAAATACTTAATTCTTAAAAATTATTTTAAAAGAAAAATAATAAAAACTTGATAATACAAGCCCCTTTGCACCTTCAAGGATTTTGTATAATCAAGTAATTGAATTTTAGAAATAAATATATTTACTGGTGTACATACATGTGTAGCATATTTTAATACATAGCTTGTGCACTTTAGATAGAGACTAAAAATAATAAAAAATTAATTTTAGCATTGCACGAGAAAAAAGAACTAAAATATACTATAGATAATATTGTTGAGATACTCGCAGTAGTCTGTTATCAATACTTATCAGGTTGTTAGAGTAGATTTAGTGCAAATCATTTGATTTAATCTTTTTCACAAGATTAGATTTAGTTGTTAAAGTAGTTCCTTAGATTTAGTCAAGCTAGTTACATATTAAGTTGTTAGAGTAGTTCCTTATAATTAGCCAAGTTAGTTACATCTTACTTGTATTTAAGTTGATGTTATGAATGAATACGATTATTCAAGTTTGCTTTGATTCTCAATCTCTTTATGGTATCAGAGCTTTATTTGATGAGCAAGAATTACAAAACTGAAACTTTCCTTTTGTGGAAAAGGGAAGTGAAAATTTATTCAGTACCAAGTCTAGGATTTTCAGATGAGGATGACCCACACGACGGTGCCACAGTTGACGGGAGACGTTGGTGGAGGTGAAGTTGGTGGAAGGTGACATATGATCCCGGGCCACTCATAAAGTCCTAAGTCTGTAAGGAAACTCATCCAGAAGTCCAATACAACTTGGACTCAAATTTCGTTCCAACTCTTTTGCCGCCTAGTCCTACCCTTCTAACAATTCCCTCTCATTCAAACACTCCAGAGTTCATAATTGAAAGGCAACTATCAGCAGTCTCCACTTCATCAGGTATAATTCCTATCGCTTCTCCAAAAGGCCATTTATGGCCTAAAACAAGCTTCACGTCCTGGTATGAAGCTCTCAAATCTCACTTGACTAAAATTGGCTTTTTTAAGTCTGAATCAGATGCTTCTATGTTTATTTTCATATCTGAAGTTGTCACAATGTACATTCTTGTGTATGTTGATGATATCCTCATTACTGGAAATTACCTAACCCTTGTCGCACATGTAATCAACTCTCTGGCTGACAGGTTCTCCCTAAAGAACCTTGGTGAACTCAACTATTTTTTGGGGATCGAAGTCAAACATGTTTCGAATGAGATTGTCTTATAACAGTCCAGATACATACTTGAGATTCTCTCAGATCTGGATATGGCCGACTGTAAAGGAGTTATGACACCCAAGTGCCCAAGTTCACCACCCAAAGAGGCGATGGTTCACCTCCTGCTGATGCAACCTTGTATCGACGCACTCTTGGTAGGTTGCAATACTTGTCATTCACGCGTCCTGATATTGTATTTGCAGTTAACAAACTAGCTCAGTTTATGCAATCCCCGAGTCTGGAGCACTAGAAAGCAGTAAAAAGGGTTCTTCGATATCTCAAGGCATCAACAACATAATGTCTGTAAATCTCTCGTCACTCGGATAGTTATCTATATGTGTATGTCGATGCTGATTGGGCGGGTGAATCCTGTGGCAGAATTTCCACATCTAGTTACATACTTTTCTTGGGACCAAATCCTATCTGTTGGTCCTCTAAGAAGCAACAACCAGTTGCTCGGTCTTCTACTGAAGTAGAATACAAATCGGTAGCCAATGCACTCTTTGAAATTACTTGGGTCCACAACCTATTAGATGAGTTACGATATCAAAGCTCGCAAACGCCAAGCATTTTTTGTGATAACATTGGTGTTTCATATCTCAGCAAAAATCCAGTCTTCCACACTAAGATGAAGCACATTGCAATAGACTTTCATTACCTCCGCAACAATGTGAAATCAGGTAGAGTAATAGTCAAATGTCTTCCTGGCGTGGATCAAATTACAGACACTCTCACAAAGCCGTTGCCCAAGCCTGCCTTCCTTCGATGTTTATCCAAGTTAGGCGTTGTTGCACCACACCTAACTTGAGGGGGTCTTTTGAGATACTCGCAATAGTCTGTTATCAATACTTATCAGGTTGTTAGAGTAGATTTAATTAGTTCAAATCATTTGATTCAATCTTTTCCACAAGATTAGATTAAGTTGTTAAAGTAGTTTCCTTGAATTAGTCAAGTTAGTTACATCTTACTTGTATTTAAGTTGATGTTATGTTTGAATAAGATTATTCAAGTTTGCTTTGATCCTCAATCTCTTTAAATATGTCCTGCAAGCTGAAGGAGAGCTAAGCAAAACGTCTAGAGTTTCATAACAAATTGGAAAGAAAATTGCCTTTCGTATTTTTCTTTCTTTTGCAGCTTCTTAGAAAGTTTGAAACAATGACATGTCCTTTCATTTATTGATAAGGCGAAATAGTCTGATGTGCCCTTGTACTTGTATGAGTTTGTATTCTGAACCCTTCTACTTAACCTTTTACCAACTAAACCCCTCAACCTATTGAAAATTGATATTTTAAACCCTTTTTTTGACCTATCATCCTATATGAAATTTTTGTTCAAAGTGCGTGTGATACACATGTTTCAAGAGCGTGAGGTCTTAAAAAAGATTAAAAATGTCAAGTTTTAACCTAATTAAGAGTATCTTCTTCCCCATTTATTCATTTACCATTGTTGGACAAAAAAAAGCTTTTTTTTAGGCTTTTCTACTTATTTCCAAATTCTTTCTCCATTTTTTAAAATTATTTCGGGTTGCCTTTCATCTTCTTCAAAGGACTCATTATTTCTTGAACAAATTCAATGTTTATTAATCTACAAAGAATTTCCACAAGTAACAAATTTCTTTCATTGCTCCAGACAAATAAATAGACTTATCGATCATATTCTTCAACAAGTATTTTGTTTCCTCCGAACTTAACACATCGTTGGAGCTACAACAACACCAATTTCTGCAAATCGCCAAAACACAAAACCATAAAAAACTAAAAAGTTAAATTGATCCAAAATTACAAAGAGGGGAAGAAAAACAAAGAAACATGGAGGATGAGTGAATGAAGAGAATATGAGGGTTGAGTAATTTGGACGAGTCGTGAGATCTAGGGTTTTGGAACGAGTATCTGCTTTTTACGAATCGAATGTGGAGCAATCACCCTCTCCATCTTCGAGTGGTAGCTCCACCACCACATTGTGGTGTACCGACGATCTTGTTGGTACTGCGTTTTACTGGTGAAAACCTTTGGAATGAGAGAGGACGAAAAACAGAAATCTGGAAGATAATTGGAAAAAGAGAGAAAAGATTTTTCAAATAAAATTTTGGGGCTTTAATTTAATTTTACCATTTTATTTCCTATGTGGTAGTTAAAAATGAGGTGAATTTGACATGTAGGAGGTGTATTACCGGCACTATCCACCATGTAAGAAAAGGGTTTAAAATACTAAATTTCAATGGGTTCAGGGGTTCAGTTGGTAAAGGTTAAGTAGAAGGGTTCATAATACAAACTCATACAAATATAAGGATCCATCAGACCATTCCGCCTATTGATAATGAATAAGTATTCAAATGAAAATATACTCTAATATATAATTTAATAATAACTTCACATAATACCTTTCACTTCTCTAAAATTTGCTTGAAAACCTTTTGCCTACATACTTTGAAAAAAGTAAGGTATCATCAAATTGTCGACTTTATCTTTTGGATTCAAGTTTCAGCTTTCTTCAATTATGTTCTTATTTTCAACTTCATCTTCAATAGAAGAATGAGAGATAATGGGTGATAAAGTTTTGAAAATAAAGATATTAAGTCGGTCGATTCAATCTTTACATTATTATTTTAATAAAGTCAATCAATTTTTGCGCCAAAAAATGAGAAAATAAAAAATCAACTAAGTTCAATCATTAAAAATTATCGTGAAATTATCTTCATGATAAAAGTGGTGTGATTGTAAAGCAACTGATACTTATGTGACATTTTAAAATTGGGGTTTACAGGAATATAATTTTTTTTATGAACTTGGTCTGACCACTTACTCGTTCCTAGAGGCTTAACTTAAGGGAAGTTTATTATTAAATTTGAATCTTATATTTTTTATGTGATTTTTAGCTTATTAGTATTTTGATGATTATATAGACAGTCGAAATTTACTTTGGACCATGGCTAATGGTGTTGATTGGTCAATAACCTTACCTCCATAAGTTATCATTATCTTACTTTCATTTTTTACTAAACAAGAGCATTTTTTTATTTTCTTTTCTTCATAGTTGTCATTTTCTTGTCATGTGATCCTATTGATTGATTGTTTGGTTGGTTGTTTTATGTGTTGTTCAAAGTTTTTCAATATTCTTTATTATTTATTTTTGTGGATTGTCTTTGTGCTTAGTATTTGATTCTTTTTTGTTATATTGTTATAGGTGAATGTGGAGTCATTGCGATCCAAGATACAACTAGTTCTAAACTAGTTTTTCAGAAATATTTTGTCAACTCAGTTAATCCTACTTTTCTCATTTCTCTTTCAAAGCAGGAACTCTTGAATTGCATTGTTTTTAAGAATCTTTTTAATTTTTTTAGAATCAACTATCTTATAGTCTAATTTATGGTTATGTTATTGACAATGGTATCAATAAGGAGGAGGTGTATTTCTATGATGGTTGGTTCGAAGATCGTCGTTGATGATTATATTATAAGTTTATATTTATATATATTATCTACAACATACTAGTCATATTGGTGAATTTCTTTGTCCATTTATAAAATATAATTTAATACAAAAAGAAAAAGAAAAAAGAAATAAGAATTGTAGTAATAAAAAATGAAAAAATATATATATTCAAATACATTATTTATGAAGCGTGATTTGCTAATTTGATACGATTTTGAGACTTATACATATAAAAATAAGGTGGATCATCGCCATTGAATCAATTTTGAACGAAAATTATTTATATATGAACATTATCTCGTTCTTGTGGGGGTCCAATCAGACCCCTTTCTTGATTTTTTTTACCTACACTTTGGGTATATAATAAGTTTTAATTAATTGTACAAGTACATCACTAATTACCTTATTAGAGTCTACAACATAAAAATCTTTTATATTGCAAATATACACTCAATTTTTTCACTTTAATTTCTCTTTTGCAAGAGATATTTGTACTTCTTTGTTTAGTTTTAAATATTTTAATTTTTTTTAACAACAATTTATTTTTCTAACATGAATTACAATCGATATTGTATTAGAATATTTTGTTCTTTTGTCAACAATACAAGAAAATCTAGGAGTAACTACCACTCTATTAAACACAAAATTAAAATAAAATTATAGTGTAATCATATATTATTAAGTATTGACCGGTGTGTGTACGTACCAAGGTGGCCTAGACTAATGCATATATTGATCAAAGAGGGTCACAATACTACGTGGGCTGGTTATCCGAGACAGAAACGTATTATGACGTTATTGGAGTCCTCTTATTATTGGATACATATACGAGATGTCATTAAGGGCTATGTGTGCACTTGTCTCATTTGTCAATGAGACAAAGTTAAAACGAAGGCATTTGGTGGATTACTTGAGCCATTGTCGATTGCTGAAAAACCATGGGACAATATCACTATGGATTTCATCATTTCTTTGTCAAATTCTGAAGGATTCGGCACTATTATGGTTGTTGCAGATCGATTCTCCAAGTATGCAATGTTCACTGCAATGTTGAACAATCGCAAACATAAAGAAGTTGTCTTCTTATTTTTGCGAGACGTTGTGAAGCATTGGGGTATACCCAAATATATAATCAATTATCGTGATCCGTGGTTCACTGGAGCTTTTTGGAGAGAATTGTTTGGTTTGCTATTTCTCAACCAACTTCCATCCTCAAATAGATGGAGAGGATCAATGCACTCTTGGAGTATTATTTGAGGTAATATGTTAGTGCCAATAAAAAATATTAGGCGAAGCTACTAGACACTGCTTAGTTTTTATATAATTTGTAGCGATGTGAGGTGATAGGGAGAAGTCCTTTTGAGTTGGCAACTGGGCAGCAGCCTAACACGCCTCAATCTTTGCCCATCGACATTGGCTAAAAAAGTTCAGGTGCTTATCATATGGCAAAAGCTTGGGAGGAGCAGGTTGACCTTTGCAAGGTTGTATCTCCACAAAGCAGCTCAGAACATGAAAATGTTCGCTGATCGTCAAAGGCATTCAGTCAATTATCAAATTGGGGATAAAGTCATGGTTAAACTAATCTCCGACAATTTAAGTCATTGTGGAGTGTCAATCAAAGTTTGATCATACGCTACAAAGGTTCTAACGAGATCAGTGCCAAGGCATGCAAAATTTCATATCAAATAAGCCTTATCATTTGAATTTGCATCTTGTCTTCCACACTAGCTAATTGAAACCATATTTTGAAGACGTGGAAGACAAGGAGTGTGAACAATCTGGTCGAGCTCAGATATTTATTACACCACCAGCCATGCACAAACAGATCGAAGCCATAATCGATCATCAATTGGTTTGTGGTAAGAGATGGAATAAGTACAATTCCTTGTCTATTTGAAAAGAACGTCATCGGATGAGGCAACGTGTGTGAACACCTAATTTTTGACGTGTTTAATTTACTCCTACAATATATAGTAAGGTCTTTTCTTATATTTTTGGATTGTATTTTGGATTGTTTGTATTGTTTCTTTAAGGAAAAATTACATAACTACACATCATTTGTTATCATATTTTCTTATTTTCCCTAACATTTTAAAAAATATCAAAAATCACCTTTTTTGCTTCCATCTTTCCTTTTTCTGGATACATTAATTTGAAATCTCCTACCCATGATTTTCCTTCCTTTTTTCACTCCACAAATCTCTCCACAGTTACTTTCATTAATCTATTTTTGAATTTCAAATCTTTTCTCTTTCCAATTAATGATTTCAAGTTATTCAAGAGGTAGATTTCTTTCAATCACTTCAGTTTTCGATTTCTTTTTTTTTATTTATAAAATTTTCATCTTAAAAAATTACTGAATCATTTATCATGTATCAATATTTTCATCTACAAATTTCTGATACATATGAATTCATCTCCCTCTTTTAGTATTGAGTTTACCTAATTTGATTATGATGATGTAAATTTTTATGAAAATCGATCGAAACAACCCATTAATCATGAAGAATTTGAGAGCAGAGAAATCAAAGAAGGATGCATGCTTGAGTTCTAAATCTACTATTCATAAATGCCCAAAAAGAAAGAAAAAAGTTGGATATGTCATTGCACGATCATCACTATCAAAGATACAAATTTTCAATGTATCTCGTTTATTTTGATTCTTAAATTAGTCTTTTTTTAGTGTTATCACTGATCCAATACATCATTGCTACAATAGTCTTTTTTTTTAATGCAATGTATCATGTTCATATTTAAGGTATTGATACATAACTCTAATATTGTTGAATCTTCGATTAATGTTTATCATGTTCAATATAAATGTATTTGATACATAAACTTTGTGTTATGTATCACACACCAAAAATATGCTATTTTGGAACAATTACATTTATAATGTTTTTTTTTTAAATATAGTATTTCTCAAACAAAATAAGATACATAAATAATAATGTATCATGAACTAATTTTTTAGGCATGATATGTAAATTCAAATTCATACTAAATGTATCTGATACATAATAATTACCAAACAATAATGTATCGATCTCAAACCTAAAATCTTATGGGCAACACTTTCTTATTTAATGTATCTAGTAGAAATACAACACTTATCAATTTAAATTGAAAGAATTTTCATGATGTATCTTCTCAAATTTTTTGATAATTTTGAATCAAAATTGAAAGGATACTCAATGAACTACGAGAATAGTTTTGAAACTCAAAATTTTCAACAATTTTGAATCAAGACTGAAAGGATCTTCAATGAACTGGGAGAAGAATTTTGAATCTCAAAATTTTTGACAATCTTGAATCAAAATTGAAAGGATCTTCGATGAAATTTATCACTTTTGTATCCTTCATAACTCACCCGCTTATCCAAAATTTTGACAAAAGTTTTTGAAATCAAATCTGAAAGGATTCTTTGCTGAATAGGGGGGGGGGGGTCGAATCAATTTGAAAATTTGAATTTCTTTGTTCTGTTAGGATTTATCTTTGTATGATTGAAAGTAAGAAAACGTAAGAAGATCGAAATATTCATTATGTATCGTATGAAATTATCGACTAATGGATGAAACAAAGAGAAGGATGAATAAGAAGAAGAAATTTAATTTTTAAATTTTTTGATTTGTTACACTATATGATTGAATTCGTGACAATAATTTGGAATGAAATAGGGCAATTTATGGGATCTTAATTTAATTTTTAGTTTTTTTCCCCTTAATAAGTGCAACAGATGGATACTATGAGATTTTAATTTGATTTTTCAGCTTTTTTCCCCTTAATAAGTGCAATTGATACATAATGTATCAACAGTAATGTATTCGGATCCTTAATTATGTATTCGAAATGACTATAAAACATGAGTTTTGTGTAATTAGAAAGACAAGGGATATAAGGTAGTTTAGGTTTTACACTATGGGAATTATATAAGTTTAATTGGCTCAAATGACCCAATTTTGATTGAATTGGGCTGATTTAGACCTAATTTAGACAGCTCAATCAATTCTAGACCCGATCCAATAGCAATGATCAAGATTGAATCTCAATCTTTCATAACATTTTGATCCAAGGGCTCTTATGTGACCTTACAAAAAATACAAAAGACTCCAAAAATCAGAATTTTGGCCCTATTTTGATTTTATTTTTTCTTCTCCCCTTGCTTCCACCTACCACCACCCCATTGCCGGAAAATTTCTCCAAAATTTTACAATTTCTTCCATTCACCCTCCTCTACACAAATATACAAAACATTCATCTTTATCCATAGCCAAACTTCATAGATCTAAGAAAAATCAAACACAAATCATCACTTTTTTCTTTAGATTTATGAAGTTCCGGTCATTCCCATCCTATACCATTTACATAAATGTGTACAGCTCTTCAAGGGCTATCTTTTTTATATAAATTTTATGTCAAAATTCCGTCGAAGTTTCCCGACGACCCCATTCACCCGAAAATTTCTGTCAATCTTTTTCCCCTCTCATTCTCTACCCAAATCCACCACTATCACAACCTTTTTTTTAATCATATAAGTCATTTTGGTGCCGAATTTTGTATTATTTTGTTAGTGTTCTTTAAGTTTTATCATGTTGAAGTTTTGCTTGAATTTTATTTTTTTCTGCCTTATTTGTTGTGTTTGATCTTCAAGATATGTTAGATGTTTGAATTTTTGTGTTAGTGGGCTTGTTCTTCTTTTGATTTTGGGTCTTGATCAAATGAGTCTATATTTTGGGTCTGTTTTAAATTTTCAGATGACTCATTCAACTATTATTCAATTAATGAATAAAATAAATGAATCATCTAAAAGGGCAATGCAGTCTTTTTAATTAATCTTCTCTTGGAAAAAGAAAAAAAAGCACACAAAAAAGAAGAAGAAAAATTAGAAAGAAGAGAGAGTACCAAGTCTTCTAAAAAAAAAGAAGAGACAGAAAGAAATATTTTAGAATAGAAAGAAAAAACAATCATCTTTTGTGAATTTGTTGGTTCAACTAGTATTGCTTCCACTATTTGCTTGTCATCACCTTTAGGTATTTCCTTTTACATTTCACAATGTAATCTTAAATTAATGTATCATGTTCCTTTTATATTTTGATTTAGTTGTTTATATTAAGTTTTGTTTGATTTAGTCAAGTCTATTGTGATTCTTATATGATTATGTTTTATTTTTATGTACATATATGCTTATTAGTAATGAGGTGTTTAGTGTAATTTCATGTTAGTATGGAGTTGATACATAAACTCATGTTTTGCTGGAAAAAAAATCAAATTTTTTTTGTTGCATTTTAGTTTCTAATTTTCTAAGAAAAAAGAGGTTGTTTTTGCAAAAACACAAACTGGTCAATTTGCAAAATATAAAATAAAATGAATCTGGTCATTTTGTAAATATTTTTAAATTAAAAAAATATAACATTTTTTCTCTTAAATAAATATATGAAATTTGTTATTGAAATAAAAAGGCAAATTTAATTATATTTGGTTAGTAATTAACTATTAGAAAAATTGACTATTTTTGTAAAAAAATAATCAAAAGAGAGCAATGTGATCATTTTGTGTAAAACTTTTACTAGAATGGTCATTTTTAAAATTGTATCAATATTTGAAAAAAAAAAATAGTCTTTCACTATCTATTTTTAAAAAAAAGGTGCTTAGTTATTATTTTATTAAGGATTTTTTTTCTTTTATTGTTATTGTCAAGTAGTGATAAAAAAAATTAATTAGCATTTTGCAAAAAAATAATAATCATTTTCATGTCTATATGTCGCAACAAGTTCATTTATTCATATATTTTTTTATCATTATTAAAAAACAAGTAAGTCATTAATTATTAGTTTTTTTTAATAAATAAAATTTATAAAATACCACCATGTGTTCGGTTACGATCCTTGGTATGTGTTATTTATTTATTTTTACAAAAGAGAGGTCTTGTGTGCGGTTACGCTCCTAGGCAAATCATTTTTTTATGGGCGAATTACAGAAATCACATACTTTTAAGGCAAAATTACAATTTATCCCTTAAAAGTTTATAATTACAGAAATCCCTCAAACAGATACAATAATATAAGCGCTGATACATTAATCTGATGCGCGAGATACATTAATCGTTAAGTAAGATACATTACATTTTATACATGATACACTAATCTGATGTACATTTTATACATGATACACTAATCTGATGCGCAAGATACAATAATATAAAGCGCTGATACATTAATCTGATGTGCGAGATACAATAATATAAGCGCTGATACATTAATCTGATGAGCGAGATACACTAATTTGATGTGCAAGATACACTAATCTGATGCGCGAAAATGAGGGATTTTGGAAATTTGTAAAACTTATAGGAGATAATGGTAATAAGTAAAGTAAAATGTGGATTTATGTAATTTTTCCTTTTTTTAGTGACTAAAGCAATTTTACATTTTTATCCAAAAATTACTTTTAGCCAAATATGAGTTAATAAAGTGACTGTGCTAGAACCACGGGACTCGCGGGGTGCCTCACACCTTCCCCCGGTCAATAGAATTCCTTACCCAATCTTTGTTTTCGTAGACTAAAAAATAAAAAGTCATTTCCTTTAAAATTAGGAATTTACCAGGTGACTTGTATCACCCAAAAAATTTAATTCCAAGTGGCGACTCTAAAAATAATATTTTTTTCTTTTACTTTTTATTTTCAAAAAAATAAAACCTGTCATATTCCTTAACAATTGCAAATGAGGAGGTGTGATAGCGTGTGAGAACTACGAAGATTTGTGGCAGTACTGGGAACAAGTACACAACTACTTGCATTATTATGGCACCGGGGTCGTCGCTAAATAAGGTGGGGAGCGTGTGCCATCCCGCAAGAGTCTACATTGAATTTTTGCATTTTCAAGGGCGGGGAAGAATCTAATCAAGCTTTAACAATTCTAAAATACTATTACACCTCGGACTTAGAGAAAGGGGTAAAAAGGGAAAACATGCAAGTCCACGAACCCAAACCATGGACCCTTCACGGCACCCTATACGGTCTGTTTAGGGGTCTGATTTAATGTTTCAAGCACACCTCATCCAATTCTAGGTGTCAACGATCGTAATTCAGTATAAAACCCAATAAATGAGTTGGGGTCAAATCCCACAGGGAGCGGTACGTGTTTCAAATTCAATCAGAAAGTGCAAACGTGGTCTAATCAGTCACAGGAATAGAAATTATCAAAAGAAAACATTGATCAAATTAAAGGGGTGACACGAGTGTCAAATAGGGGGGTTTTTGAGTTTGCAATTATCAACTACACAACAGTCACGAAAACTTCGAAATAACAATAGGGAGAGGGATTCTCGGGATATGATCTATTATAGGAAAATTACGATATATGGGTAATTGAAACTACTAGTAAACAACTAAATATCAGTGAGTAAGATAGACTATAAGGGAGATAGCTTTCTCTCGAACAACTATCCCGAATCAGGTAATTTTTTTCGAACATCAACAAGCATGACAATGAAGAACAATCCACACTTTAATTCATCCACTCTTTCGAGCTAGATGGGTAGGATTGGGTTTAGTATTTACTCTCTCGAGCTAAACCCAGCTCAACCCAAGACCCACAAATCATTAATCAATAATCTTAGATCAAGAACATCTCTCTCTCGAGCAAGCCAAGAACACAAAATTAGAACTCTATTTGCAACTGCAATTCATAAATTAAACCACAATTAATGATTAAACTAACTTCAAAATAGTATTTAAACTAGTAATTAACAATACCCACAAACTAATTCAACCCATAATCACATGATCACACCCCAAGAATTAGAGTTTTAGCCAAACATCATAAAAAGGTAAAAACAATTACCGAATCGATTATTCATCAACTAGTAAATGTAATTTAGTCTTTACAATGCTTCAATTTGTAGAATATTCGAAACCCACTTCCAAAATCTCTAAATTGAATCTCTAAAATTCTTCAAAACTATGAAAAACTACAGGGAAAAATGTTGTAAAACAAATTCAGTCTAAGTTAGCATACTAAAATAAAGTTCAAAATCTAATTTATAGTCGCCAAAAATAATGTATGAAGGGCCATTTGGAGAAGTAAGTTGGGCTTGCCGAACTACTCGGCGAGCCGCCCTTTGACCTCTTCCATTGCCTTTTTGCCTTGGCATTTAGCATTCTCGAGTTCTGTAACTTTGGGCGATCTATCTTTGCTTCGCGGAACTGTTCAACGATTCACGGACTGCCCCTTTTTGTCGTCGACTTGGTTTCTTCCCTCAAGGTTGGCACACTGGAACTTTAGGTGGTCAAGCTAGCCACTCGGCGATTCGTCAAGTGCTCTTGGCCATCACCAGGCTTGCCTTTCTTCAATTCTTCAGTTTGTTTTGTTCCTTTTTGCCTGTTAGTGTCCTTGGTTTGTTCCTCAATCCATATACCTAAAAATCTAGGATTTAACATCAGTTTATGGCATAAATTAAGCATTTGAGGACACAAAATCTATACATACAAAACCCCAAATGAGTCCAAATCTCGTACTTATCAACACCCCCAACTTAAACTTTTGTTTGTCCTCAAGTAAAACTCAAGTTCAATAGTTCAAAAAGGATGTCTCAAACAGTGCTGCATAAGACTCAACATGAATGCACACTACAAGATTCACCTTACTCATGCAATGATCAATTGTGCACTCAAAGATTGAACTTGTGACTCACCATTATCAAAGATGGCCAAGTTCACATTATTTGCTTCAAATGCAAGTTCAAGCTCAACAAAGGTACTCAAATGACCTCACAACAAAGATGATTCCCTATTCACACCAAGTTCTTCAATAATTTATAGTTCTGGAATCACATACGACTCTCACACTCACAAAGATGAACACTTGCATGACTTTACCCATAGGTTTGCTCTTATTTTCCAATCAACATTCTTTTCAGCTCACTCAAGATCACAAAGGTCTTTTCAAGGCTTGTAACGGGGCTGAGTGTAAAGGTATGGTCATTTAGGCTCAATGGTTGTTACCCTCATGAAGTGTGGTCTGAACATCACTTTCTTCCTTTTCTTCAACATTTTGATCATGCTCATAATTTACCCCATTATTCACTTTCAAATGGACTATCGGATACCCCATTTCTTTTGCAACTTCAACTACTTTATTTTACAATTTTTTCATTCTTTTTTTTTACATGGAGGGGTTCCATATTTTTCAAAACCATTGCTCTAAGGGGAACTTTTCACACTTCTTGATTTACCTTCTCTTTTCACCACACCCCCAACTTATGCTTTTAGCCTATGTTGGCTATTCAAACAAACCACACTTCATGAGAGTTATGGGTGAATGGATAAAGAAGGATCACAATTGTTCAAGTTTCTTCCAAAAAAAAAATAAGGCTCAAGGGGGTTCAAGCAAGGTTCACACATCTCACAAGATTGGCCACAAAAGAGGTATACTGTCAATTTGTTTCACTCATCAAAATTATTGTCTAAGATCATTTCAAGAGCTTGCATCACTTAGTCAACCAGACCAACAAGGCAAATTCTAGGTATCATTACACACAATATTCAAGGTAAGCTCATCACACAAAGCATTGACACCAATATCAAGCAAGACTCCACCCTTTTTAGCTAGTGTGCAATGTTCATCACAAGAGACTCGTTCGATAACCGGCTAGTCACAATGAGATGCAAAAAGTCCACAGATTGTCTATGAAACTTCATTTGGCCTCATCGTAGCCGCACATTCATTCATTCAATTAAGAACACTATTCAAGTCATCAGTATTGGTCATAACAGATACTCGAATTCGCACAAGAGCAACCACAATGCACAAATAATAGAGGTGACACAAAATTTTAAAAGTAGGTCAAAACTATTTCCATTCAAAACAAGGAGCCTTAGGCTCAAACATCCACAAGATTAAGATCCAAACACAATCAAAACATAAAATATAGATCATAAAACCCAATATATACAAACAAAAATGTAATCACAAAAGGTAGGTATGGAAATACCTCACCCCACCCACAAAAGAAAAGCAGTTGTTCTCAAATGCAACTAAAACAACCAAAATCAATAGAAACAACATAAAGGGAGGTAAATATATCATCCTGCCAGGCTAAGCCTGGGGTGAAGTCTGCATCGCAATCACTCCGTCTGTCGGGGAATCAATGCCCGGGGTCACACGCTAGTCTTGGGCATTAGTGCCTAGGGTAACATCAACACTAGCTCCACTGGAGCCTGCCTTGGAGGTATATGTCAATGATGTCTGAATGACTGACTGTACTATCATCTCCTCTAAATCAGACAGGTCCCCAAAAATGGTTTCCTCCTAAACATCGAGCTACTCCTCATTTGTCTCTGCCTGTGACTCAGCAGCAGCCGCATCCTCCATAGTCTCATCTCCGGTGGTAGCCGAAGGCATATCAAAACTGGCTGGGACATCTGCATCCAAGTCATCAGGGATCTCCACAGTCCCAAATATCATCGACATATCATTAGACTTCAGCTGGTCCACATCTTTTCTCAACTCTGCAATTGTGGCCTTTAAGACCATCACCTCATGAGTGACTCCCTCACCTCTCTCACACACCTTTATCCTTGCCGTGAGGGCATCAATAAAATCTCTAAGAGGTGTCAAAGCAGCAGTGAGAGCTCTCTCAATCATCTTAGGAACTGCAGCCTCTAGCTTGGAGGCACGTACATCATCAAAATTGGCTAGGTGGCCCATCCATAGCAGCATGGGCTAGGTGAGTGGAGGTTGAGATGCAACAAAACTACCAGTAGACCTAGGAGGCAGGGGAGCGGTATAAGAGCTCAGAGTCATGGAAGGGATAGATCTAGAAATACTTGAAGGCCCAGTGGCCAGAGTAGGAAGTACTGCCTCTGCAGGTAGTGTCTTAATATCAACAGCTGGGGAAGTATCCAGTGGGGATCCCCTCTTCTTCTCAGCTTCATCCTTCAAGTACTCGGCCTCAATACGCCGAATGTCAGTAGAGGAGGTAGGAATCACTTCCACGTCATTCTTCTTATCACGTGGCACCTAGGCTAGTCTGCACAACTCAGTGATCAACACCGGAAAAATGAGAGATGTCTGATGCTGCCTAGCTCTCATGGCCATTTCCTGTTTAATGATTGTACCTAGATTGATGTTTTATCCTGCAATGATAGATCCAAGATAGGCCGCCTTTGTGTGGTGGAGGATAGACTCGTTTTAGGATGGCATGATTGTGTTACTGATGAAGCTGAACCATACCTCGCTACCACATTGAGGTCTTTCTTCTTGATTGGC